>MU401528.1:89096-164096 GCA_022579005.1 Poronia punctata
ACCCCCCCCCCCCCCCCCCCCCCCCCCCCCCCCCCCCCCCCCCCCCCCCCCCCCCCCGGGGGGGCGGGGGGGGGGCCGGGCTTAGAAGCCGGTTGAACCAATCTCTAACCTGAAGCTTGCGGAACCGGACCTATGGAATTTTCGTGGTACTCGCACATACACGTTGTGTGTTACTGCTATACTGCGCGTTAGATCTCGCGAGCATCTTGGGACAGAAGTATAGGAATAGACTGTACGAGGTAGGTATCACCCTAATATTCTCAAGTTGAAGAACCGAGACTAATCCAACCAAACATGCTAGGGGTCTTCATGTCAAAATGTGAAGTAAGTGCTAACATTCTTTGATATTTCACACCGATACTATTGTTACTTACTGATGGGATGAGATACACAACTACTGCAATCGGTTCGTTCCTGTGCGTCAGGATTGCAGTATCACTCATTCCTATGAATCAGACTTGCTGCGAATTAGACTCGCTGTGAATCAGACTCGCTGTGAATCAGACTTGTTGGTGTCTCCATTTCGAGTAGACCAGATGGCAAGTCTTGCTTGTAGTATAAAAAGAGCCGGAAGCGCTCGACCTAATATTAGTCTATGATCATTTCAACCATCAAGCCCTTTACATGATCTTACAAGCACATCGAAGAAGCAAACAATCAGAATTTCCCAATTTTTCACAGTCCAAAGCCAGGAATTGTTCAAACACAATCTTACAACTTGTCCGAAATGTCTTATGACCAGAAAGAGTACGATGCTTGGTCGGACCTGGGTAACAAGGTCTTTGAATTGACAAACAACTTCCACGAGTGGGCCAATGACGAAAGATTTACGAGGGAATCGAAAGGGCAGAAGACCGCACAGAAGTTGGAGGACAGCGCCAAAAGGCTCCAGAAAGCAGTCAACAGGGCCCTTCAGCAGCTCCTCCAGGGCAAAAGTACTTCGGAGATAGCCACTATCGAGGGTGCGACCCAGAGGTATCGCGATTTGGACCAGAAGAAACTTCACTTTATGTGCCTCAATGGGTTTTAAATACTCCAAGAGTGCATATAGGTTTGGACCCCCTAGAGGGTCAAGTACCTAGTGAGGGCTGTCTAAGGGATCCAAGACGAAGTCTATCGGGAGGAGGAGAAGGAACTGCAATGATGGAGGCTAGTTAAGACGGATCTCTAACGGCGTGGCTACGATCTGGGATCATCTGACAGCTATTCTTTTTTGATTTTTGATTCACTGAATAAAAATAACATTTTGGAATAAGAGAGTTCCTGCGGCTAAGTACTGCTTTATGTGACAGGATAAGCATGATCGACTTACCCCTAATCTTTACCACTCTGCCATACACGTACGTAAACTTATATTAGCTATATAGGTGTATATAGAACTGATAAAAAAGCGTATTATAGTAGCCATACATCCACCCGTCCTAGGTTACTCTCATCTAGTCTTTCCCTAAAACCTTTTACAAAAACTTCAACTTTGATCCTCTACCCTTCGATCTATCCAAGAAACATACAAATCGCTTAAAGATCCCTTAGCACACACACACACACACACACACACACACACACGCACACACACACGTTTATAAATTGGCTTTCCTCAAAGAGATCCACATACCCTCACCTATGGCAAACTCCTTTCCCTCCCCATTCCTAACATCATATCCCAAGAAAAACTTCCTCCCCTCGATTTTATTCAGCGTCGCAGTCGCCATGACGACCTGTGGCGTCTTTATCGGTCTCATGAACTTGATATTCATATTCGCCGTCATGATCTGCGTCTCGGATAAATCCACAACCGTCCCCGGCACCTCCATGCCCCTCCTCCGCATATCTTCTTGCACCCTACTATTCATGAAGAGCAACGAGCCCATCGCCTCGTCCATCAAAGCGGCTATTAGTCCGCCGTGTGTCGTCCCGTTGAACCCGTTGAGTCCTGGTTGGAGATTGAAGAGGAGATGGACGGTGTCGATGAGAAATGACCCGGATGACGGTAAAAGAGTTGTAGTAGTCCCCGAAGAAAAAGGTGATTGGTATAGACCAATGTATCCCGGTACCGTTGTTTCTGTATTGAGCGAAGTTCTGAATAGTTGGTCTCCTGATATGTAATTTCCGTCTGTGTCGGGACCCATGCGGGAATGGGGTGTGAATGTCACGATGCCGGGTTTTTGGAGAAGGGCTGCACACCAGGGTATTGACTCGATTGAAGAAGACATTGTGTGTATTTGTTATAGGTATATGTATATATATATATATTTATATATGAGTCCCGTGATATCCTTTTACGAAAAACGCGGTTACACTGGTGGCGCAATCTTTATACACTTTTCAAGGGGTAGGTAACGCGGGCGGGTTGAACTTGACGGTCGATGCGAACCTCGGCATAGAGGTATCCACTTGTGCATAAGATTGCATGCTAGACGGATTTGTAAATCCGACCCTTGTAGGGCTGAGGTAAGCACTTGCCTAACCTTACTTGTACTGGGGTAGGAGGCTTATTACCTACTCCGCTGCATTGTTGGCATCTTCACAAGACAATGTGAGGATTTAACTTGTAACTTGACGGTAATATGGATATGAAACCCCAGATTTTAATCACTGTACTTGTAGACTAAAAATATGCTTCTACTCGTAAACAACCCTTTTATCGAGACCGGTTTTCGAGATCCTTGAACTTTGAAGTGATCGGGATTACCGACCAACCAGACGCGTCAGATCAGCTATACACATACCTTGATTAGGAAGGCCAATTCCAAGCCTGACTGAACCCCCCTGATTTGAGAAGGTAGGTAGATTAAAAGGTAAAGGTGACGTTGACCACGCGGTGCAAGCAAAAAAATGATTTTCTCGAGTCATGGTATTTTCTATCTACCTCCTTCTCAGAGCCTCTTTCCACCACCGCCGCGGCTTGAGAAGAAAATAATAAAACCTTGACATCATTTCCGTTTTGTTACGAGTTACGAAGATGCATACATCCAATCTCATCACCTCCGCCGTCGCCGTAGTCGGGCTAGTAGCGCCGCCCGTCTTGGCAGCACCCACCACGGCCGGTACACGGGCAACTACAGCGGCGGGCTGTGGCAAGGAGAGGATCCTCAAAGGCATAACCACATACCACGACCTCACGAGCAGCGGACGCGAAAGGAATTACTCGGTCCATATACCGGGCGATTATGACGAGACGAAAGCGTATCCCGTGGTTCTGGGATTTCACGGCTCCGATAGTATCGGGTTCTTCTTCGAGGCTGATACTAAGTTGAGTGAGAGTCGGTTTAGCGCGAACAAAATTATGGTTTATCCTGATGGCGTAGGGGTATGTTTGATTATTTTAACTTTATTCCTAACCCCGGAAAAGAAGAAGAGGAAGGAAAAAAACTGACATATTCTGGGGATTTAGGGTGCTTGGGCTGGCGCTAGTTATTCCGAGGTCTCGGTTGATGAGGACCTCCAGTTCGTCACCGATCTTTTGGCTGAGTTGAGGGATGAGTACTGTGTAGATGATGCCCGCATTTATGCGACTGGGTAAGGGTTTTTCTTTTCTTTTCTTTTCTTACCTCCCACTAAATATCTTTGTCACTGGCTGCTAATGAATGATAACCCGCAGCATGTCCATCGGTGGCGGCTTCGTCAATACCATAGCCTGTAGCGAGGTTGGTGACGAATTCGCCGCCTTCGCACCCTCTTCCGGATCCTTCTATACAGACAACGACGGCGTGGACGGAGGTTGCAGCCCGGCCCGGAGTCCTCTTCCTTTGTTGGAGGTCCATGGTGGAAATGATGGTAGTGTGCATTACGACGGTGGCGAGGGTGAAGGTGGTGTGGAACCTGCCATCTCCGACTGGCTGGGGTGGTGGGCGGAAAGGAACGGGTGCACGTCGTCAAAGGTCGAGGATAGTTTCGATGGGGATGTGCATCATACTATTTGGACTTGTGCTGATGATGTCGAGGGTGTGTTGCAGCATTGGAAGGTGGATGATATGGGTTGGTCATTCCTCAATACTTGCGAACAAAGCGGCGAAAAACTAACATGTGTTTGTGTTTCAAGGTCATTGTTGGGCCGACACCGAAGTCAACTTTTCTCAACTATCGGTTCCGGAACTGCCGACTCATATTCAAGCTTCGCAGATTATCATCGACTTTTTTGATCAGTTTTCCAAGCCTTGATGCTTTTAAGGTCAGTGGCGGATGAGAGTGTCGGTGTTACAAGTGTGTGTCACCTTTTGTTTAATACAAGTTCAAGAAATATTTCATGTATATAAAGTTTGTAAATACAAAGATCTAAGTGGTATAGTGAAGACAGAGAGTATATGCACTACACTTGTCTATAACAATAACAGTAAAGAAATAACTAACTAACGGTGCCGGTTTTACAACACGATAGGCTCGAGCAATCCAGCCCCCTACCTAGCCCTCAACGACGACAGAAAAGGTACCAGCGAGTCCGCCACTGTTGGCATCAGTGTACGGTGTGCAAACTTCTCCTTCGATATCTTGTCCGTTGCAAGTCCCCGAGCCTGTGAATGAAGCGTTAACAATATGGACAGAGGATGATGTGGGCAGGGGTATGACCGGTCAACTTACCAGTGGAACACCGTAAGAACGAGGTCCAAGCCACGTAACCTCTCTGGCCCTTGGGGATATCATAAGCAGCGGCCTCGCTATTCGTGATACTCTCACTGAAACTTTCAGAGAAGCTGACGCCCAATGAGAAGATATCCTCGAAATTGAATCCCGCCGACGTCTCGATAGTAGTAGTCCACGACTGACTCCGCGCCTCCTCAATCGTCACGGTGACATGACCAGTCCGCACCGCCGAAACAATCTGGAGACCATCCGCGGGGCGGGTATAATCCTCCAACCCTTCCTGAGGAGTCCAATTACCCTCACAGAGATCACGCGCCATGAGTTTCGGCGCCGTCTCATTGGGAGATACTTGAGGGGGTCCGACGGCAATGGGCTCAATAACGGTTCCGTTGACGGAAATGCGCATGCTGCGGGGTCCATTGCCGCTGCTGGCGGCGGAGAAGAAGTCCATGTCTACTGACTTGTCGTCGCCGCGGCGGCCGAATTTCGCAGAGTTGGGCATGGTCATGCGTCCGCGGGTCTTGAGTTCGGGGAGGTTGGGAACTCCTGCTGCGCTGCAGTCTCCGCGGCCGCAGCAGAATTGGATCATGAATGTATCTTCCAGACCTACGCTGCCGCATGTGGCGTCGTGGAAATATTGTTGGAGTAGACCGCTGTGCGCACCACCCACCATTATCAGAACGAATTTCGTTGAGTAAAGTAGGTAACAGAGAAAGGTAGGTAGGTAGGTAGGTAGGTACTCACCAACCGGGCTGTTGCAGATGTGCTGGAGACTTGACGAGAAGGTAACAAGGCTCCTCGTCATTTTGCTGGGGAACGTCGAGGTAGGCAGTCACCACGCTAGAAAAGTAATCCGCAGTAAGTACTTTATTTTGTATCGCTGTTTTAAGTTTTTGGGCTGTTAGGTAAGTACTCACTTATCCTTGGTGTCGAAGCCCTGGTTTCCAAAGACATCGTTCACGCTATAGATGGCGCAGTCCGGATATCCGGTGCCCTCGCTGGTCACGTCCACGGGGCAGTTATCGCATTTATCCTCGTTGCAAAATGAGAAGGCCTGCACACGCAAGGCGGCGAGGAGGATCGCTAGGGTCGAAGGGAGACGAAGAGACATATTTTTGATAGGAAGGACTTGAATCTGATGCGTAGGTATTGTTTTAATTCTGAGGGTATGTATGTGTATAGGATGAGATGACGATGTGGGATGTGAAGCGATTCGGAAATATGTCAATGTCGATGGGCAATCTTCTCCTTATATACAAAAAATGGGGCATCCATCCCATCGCCACGGTCAACTATATCTTGTCCAAGTCTCATCCAAGACGATCAAAAGTGCCATATTCCATGTACTCGTAAAGATGTTGTCCAACAGGATTGGTAACTAGCATCTCCCAGGGAGACTGGAAAGTTTGACTCGGTATTTTTTCTCAAAGTACGGCACAGCAGCGTCGATACATACCGTCTTCAGAAGAATAATGAAATGACATGTTCAGGGTCCAATATTGATTCGCCTCGATGTATGGTTGAAAAGCGAGATGATGGGGCTCAAAGGTTATTCAGGGCTCACCTCTGCCGCATACAGCGGGCCACATGGAAGCTTTTTCACCTACTACACATGGATGATGGGACGGTCGGTCTAAAGATGGCAGACGTTATTCTCAAGGCTGGTCTGATCTGCGAATATCAGCTAACTGATCGGCAAATCCTGAAGAGGCTTACTCTATCTTTGTTATTGGCGTGCTGTTTTCAGGCTGTCACCCTGTATGTACGTGTAAACGTATACTCGTACCTGTGCCTGCATTCCAGGACTAAGGAGAGACGAAGTCATGATGTTATTGATTAGGAGTCTGACCCGGAAAGCCTACTGCAGATCGCAGGATTAATTTTAGGTTAACCCAGGGCCAGGCCCCCAGGGTCCCAGACATCTGTCCAGCCCATCCTCTCAAAATATGTCTGTCTATTGGCTTCTTGTTGCTAACAATTGCCACTGGCGTATCACATCCTATTTTGCATCACCTATCGTGAATGTGATACGATATGCCAGCAAGTCCGGTTAACGCCGAATCCTTCAGTGGGATAATTAACCCTGATTTGCATTCTGCAACGGTTCCATCCACAATGGCGGAAATAGAAAACTGATCAAACCAACAGATATTATATATTCTTGGCACGCTATGGAGGATTAGGTAATGAACTGCGGGCCCGTGTCCGGCACTTTTGCAAGGTTCTCCACATTTGATCCCCAGGAGCCGGACCCACACTCCGGGGGCGTTAAACGCTTGCTCCACCCGCCGGCGTAATAGTGGGATGCGATGCCCTTGTCGACTATTCAACGTGAGGATACATATCGCATATGCTGGTTTGGTGCGGCTGCGCTGTGCATTTGAGACCAACACCTTGGCCATTCCGAATATGAATTTGACGTCTGGACTAAAGGAGGGTTTAACCCACCAATGGATGTACTACAATCCCCCTTGTCTTCTGGATCAAGTCTTATAGATTATGTTTATGCCAGTTCCGAGTCGTACGATGATAATACTATCACGGTTACATGACAGTACGCAGTTAATTCACATAAGTTCAAGCCAATAATCTTATTCGAGTCCTTAAAAGTACACAGTTATGCCACCCGACATTACATGTAAGTGGACAAAGGGGCAACAGAAAGGTCCATTTCCTGTTTTATTTTTCCTACGTCATATGGATTAGGAAAAAGATAGTCCACTACTCGTATGTTCTAGGATCATATAATCCTGTGCCTTTCTTGTCATGGGTAGTTGCCATATTTGTACCCCTTCCACCTGAACTTGACAAGGCTAACCTAGACATTTTCTCGAATGAGGATATGCCTTATTTACGCCGCCTGTGCCACGTACCTGTAACCGAAAATGTCAGCCGGTAACCAAGGCACGCAACCCAAAGAAGAGTGCTGCGCCGCTATCATAACTGACGATGGACATATCTGTCGTCATATGTAGTTAGAGAGATTGCCACCGAAGAGGACCCCTTTTCCCTACTCGTATTTTCTAAAACCAACAGCGAAATCCTTCCACGATGATTCCGCTGACGACGTATTTCGTCCTCTTAGATTAGATGTTTACCTATGATCGTCATCTAGTCTGTCTCTTAACAGATGGTGACAGATTATGCCGTCCAGGCATAGTGTCACGGTTCCGGTCTCGGTGCCTACGTGTACAGGCCAAGTCTATACCGAAACGCTTATATAAGTAGATATAGGAGACTTTTGCTTTTTAAAAAAACCTTCTTTTTTTGTACAATAATAATAAGTTATTATAAACTTTTTAGTAGTGTAGACTATAATAGTTTATTATACTTTAAAAAATCTTTATTAATTATTATTAATAAAACTTTTAGCTAATATATTTACTATATTATATTTATAATAGATTGCTATAAACTTGCTATTAAAATAACTTGCACTTTATACTTATATTGCTACTTACTAAGTAAAACTTATAATATACTAATATAAAGCTAAAAAACTATTTGCTTATTAATACTACTATAATATTACTATGCTTACTTTAGTATATACTTTAAAAGCATACTATAAATTTTAAATTTAGCAATACTTTGTTTTATTAACTAACTTTTTTTTTTTTGCTTTAGCTTTAGCTTAATAGTATTAGCGCAATTTTAGCTTTATTTTTAGCTTTTTAGTAAATTATTTATAAGCTTAATACTAACTACTACGTTTTTATTAACTATTTTAATTATAGCAAACTAGCTAGTAAAAAGCTATTAAAAATTTTATAGCTTATTAATAATATTGTAGCAAGCAGGTTTTAATAAGTTATTAAATTATAATAATAAGCAAGCTTAAATAATAAATAATTTAAGCAGCTTTAATAACGTATAAATAAATTAAAAGCAATAAATTAGTAACTTTACTTTAAAAGATAATAGCTAAAAAAAAAACATACTAAGCTTTAAAATAATTTTATTACTACTAAAAAATAGTATTAAAATGCTATTAATAAAAAAAACATTATTATTGCTTAGCTAAAATAAGCAATATAGCAATATAATAAAGTATAATAAAACAATATATAGCTTTAAGCTAAAGTAGTAACGTTATAAGGCTAGCTTAGCGCTGCTTTATAAAAAATAGCTACTTTATAAAAACCTGCTTTAGCTTTACTACTTAGCATACTTATAGCTTTTAATTTTATTATTTTTATATTTTAAGTTATATTTTTTTTTAGCGCTATTATTTTGCTTATATATTTTATATATAAAAAACTATTATATAATTAAATTAGCAGCCTTTTTTTTTTTAATAAATTAAAAAAAAATAATAAAAAGTAATAAAAAAAATATATTAACTAGTATAGCTAACTTAAACTTAAATTTGCTTTAAATAAAGATTGCTACTTAATACTAGCAAATAGGATTTTATTTACTTGCTTTAGCCTTTTTAGTATAGCGTTTATATAAGTTTAATTATAAGTTAAATAAGTATTAAGCAACTTTTTTAATAACTTTAAGTAGCTTGCTAGCTAAAAAAACTATAATAATGTGCTAGTAAACTTAAACGCGTTTTATATTATTATTAACGTTTACTTAAAAGCTATTTAAAAGTTTAAAAAATTAAAATAAAGTAATGCTTTATTTGCTAGCTTTATTTTTACTTTTATTTAACTTGCTAATAAAAGCTAACATACTTTTTTATAATAAGTTAAATAGCTTTAAGCTAAAGTTAATAAAAAACTTTAAAATGCTTTTATTTTATAAATAAGTTATTTTAAACTTAATAATATTATAGCTTAAATAGACTTTTTATAATAGCTTTTAAATAATATTGCTAATTAAAATTTTTATTTAAACTACTATGCTTTAGCATATAATTTTATTTTATTAACTAATAATTATACTTAAAAGGACTTTATAAACTTAAATAAGCTTATAATAATAAAACCTTAAGGCTTTTTTATAGCTAAAAAGAAAAGAAAGCGCAAGCAACTTAAGCTTTGCTAATATTATAATTAGCTAAAATACTTAGCTATATTTTATAAATTGTTAAAAGCTAGAAAATTATAAAAAAAAACAAAAAGGTTAATATTAACTACTTAAATTAAGTTAAAAAAAAAAGTAGCTTTTAGCTTAAGCTATAGCTAAAAATATTATGTAAAGTTTTAAAAAACTAAAAAAATTACTTATATATATAGTTTATAAAGCTTAATATATTTTTTAGCTTTAATACTAATATATTTAATAGTAATAATACTTTAATTTTATATTAAACTTTTATTAACTTAAGCTATTTTTTTTATAGTTTTATTAATACTTTGTTTATATAAACTTATAACTTTATTTTTTATGCTATTGCTTATTTTTATACTTTTTACTTTGCTAATAGCATAATAGCTAAAAAGATTACTTAGTGCTATACTATTTAGCACTAGCTTAAAAAGTATATTAAAAATTTAAAACTATATACTTAGCTATTAAGCAATATTAACGTTATTTTAAAGCTTTTTTAGCTATAATAATATAACTTAGTTATTAACTAGCAAAAGGGCACTTTTATAATTAAAAATAATGTAGTAATAAAAAAACAAACTAAAGCTAACTTAATATTGTAATAATAAAATATTATTAAACTTAGCTTTAAAATATTTTAAACTTTAGTTTTTTTTATTAATACTATTGCTTTTTTTTTAATAGCAAAATAAAAAGGTACTACTATTAATTTAATACTATTTGCTAAGTTTATAGCTATTATAAACGCTTTTTATTAAATTTTAAATAATAGTATAGCTGCTAACTATTACTTAATAAAATATTTTACTTTTAATATATTATTAGTACTTTTATATAAACTATTTACTAGTAAAAATATTTTAAAACTTTAGGCTTTTTTACTTAAGCTTAAAGCGTATTATAACTAGGTATAAAAAGCGCTTTTTTTATAGTAAATAGCTAATAAAGATATTAATAAATTTTTTAAACATAAAAACTTTTTTATAAAAAAAAAATATTTACTAAGCTACTAGCTAAGTATTATAATTTACTTAATGCTTTTTTGCTATAAAATATAAAAACTTTTTTTTTTATTAGCTTTATAACTATAAAATTAACTTTGTTTTTAAAAAAGAACTTTTTAGCGCTATAGTATAACTTATGTTTTTTTAAAAGTTATTAATAGTTTAAAAGTATTTAAATAATTACTTAGTAAAAAGGTTTATATGCGCTAGCTTTTTATTAGTAGCTGCTTTTATTTTTTTAGCTAAAAAGCTAAAAAGAAGTATATAGGTTTATATTAACTATTATAGCTTTAATAATATTATAATTAAAAACTAGTACTTTATTTTGCTAATTTAAAAAACTTTAAATACTTTATATAAAGCAAAATTTTATATTAAACTTAATATTATTATAGCTTTTAATTGCTTACGTATTACTTTTAAAAATAAGTAAAAAATAGCGTTTATTACTAGGTTTAGCTTATTTAAGTACTTAGTTATAAACTTTAGTATAATAAAAGCATTTAGCAGTTTTTAATACTATATTAATTACGTTTTTTTTAATATTTTAAATAAGTATGCTATAATATACTTTAATAATATTTTTATTTATAGCAACTTAAAAAAAAAGTATAGGTAATATGTTTATAAAATATTAGTAAAGCTTATTAAAGCCGGCTTTATAATTAATATTATAAAATATAAATTTAGCATTATTAAAACTAAGTATTTAAGCTTTATTATTTTAATAAATAAAATTAGCATAAACTTTATTAAAATTAAAGCTATTATAACTTAAAAACTACTAAATACTTTTTAAAACTTATAATAATTTATTAGCTTTATAAACTATTATTAATACTTTATTAAAAGCTTTTTAGCAATAGTATAGCTTTTTATAAAACTTATAAGTAAAGAAAAGTAGCTAGGCTTGCTAAGCAAATAGCTTTTTACTGCTTTTAAAGCGCTTAAAAAAGTATTTATTACTACTTTAGTTTTTGCTTACTATAACCTTGCTAAAAAAACTATAATAAAAGTTAATATGTTTAACTAAGTATTAAGTAGCATTTTTTATTAATTTAATAATAAAAGCATTTAATACTTAATTGCTTTTTTTTTAGCAAAATATATTTTAGCTAAATATAATTATAAAATTTATAATAAAAAGCTTTTAGTAATTATTAAAGCTTTTAAAAAATAGCGCTTAAAACTTTAAAAATATAAAAACGTTATTAAAATTATTATTAACTATAAAAGTTTTTAATACTTTGTTATTATAAAACTTTTAAATTAATAATAAGTTTGCTAATTAAAATTTTTTAATAACTTTAAGTTTTAAATTATATACTAGCTAAAAATAAAAGCTATAATACTTAATATACTTTTTTAATAGCTTAGTAATAAGCTAGTAAGCAAAATAAATATTATTAATAACTAAATAGTATATAAATTTTAAGTATTACTTATACTTAATAAGTAGGCTAGTAGTAATAAAGTACTAGTATACTTATAATTTACTAATAACGTAGCTTTAATTAATAAGGTGCTTAATAATGCTTATATATAGTTATTGTTAGTTTTTTAAATTATTGCTAAAATTAAAGATTTAAAAGTGCGCTGCTTTTTAAAACTAATATAAAAACGTTTTTAAAGCGCCTTTATAAACTATACTATTAAATAAAAACAAATTTATATTAAAAATAAGGTTTTTATTTTAAATAATAACGTTATAAAGCTTAAAGTAATTTTATATGCTTATAATATATTGCTAGTAAGCTACTTAAAGCAGTTTAAAACTATTAACTTAGTTAAATATATATATACTTAGCTATAACTTAATAGTAATATTAAAACATTTATAAAAAAATGCTATTTTTATTAGCATATAAAAAATTTATAAACTTTATTAGCAAGTTTTTTTAAACTACTACTTATTTTATATAAGCTTTAGTTTAATATATTTATTAATTTTATTAAACTACTACTAATATATAAGTAAAACAAAATTAACTATAAGTATATTTTAGTTATTATTAATAAGCTTATTAAAATATAATACTTTATTTTTATTAAAAATATTATAGCAATAATGCTTATAAACGCTTTTATTTTAGTAGTATATTAACTTTATAGCGCTTTTAAAACTATAGTTTTAAATTAAAAATTATAATTTATTTTAATTTTTTAAAAAAAGTTAAACTGCTGCCTAGCTATTACTTTATTATATTTTATAGCATACTACTTTAAAACTAATAAGCAAATAAAAATTATAAATATTATAATAAAACAATACTTAAAAGCTTACTATAGCTATTATTAAAATAACTAAATAAATTAGCTATTATTAACTAAATTTATAATAAATAATTAAATATTAAAAGCTATTAGCTTTAGCTTATTTTTTATAAATTATAGCTAGCACTTATAACTTAGTACTAAACTAGCAATAAACTTATTTAAATATAAAATAAAAAACTAATAAAATAAGTTTTTAGCAGCTTTAAATATTACTAAGCAAATTAAAAAAATAACTACTTAAGCTTAATTATTTATAGCTAAGGCCTAGACTTATTATATAAACGCTGCTAATATAATATATATTAACTTAATTTAATATAAAAAAAAAATAAAGTTTAAGTTAGTATAAAATATTTTTATATTTTAAAACTATTATTAAAGCTAGCTAAAAAATAAATAAGCTTATTTAACGTTATTAAAGTTTATAAATAAGCTATTACTATTAACTTACTTTAATAATATAAAGTTTTTTTAGTATTTTATATTTTATTAATTTACTTAGTAATATAAAGGTTATTTAGCTAAAACGTACTAAATAAGCTTTATAATAATAAAGTAAAAAGTATAGTTATAATAAAATATAATAAAAAAAAAAAGCTTTAGTAGTTATTTAATAAAATTTTTAATTATAAGTAGTATAAAATTAAAAGCTTAATATATAAAGTTAAGTAGCTAGTACTTTATTAGCTATTATAAAAACTAGCATATAATTTAAAAAAAAATAAAGCTAAAATAGTAGCGTTTTATTAGTATAACCTAAGCAAATTAAAGCTATTAAAATAGCTTTAAATATTATAAAATAAAACTAAAACGCTAGCAAGCTAATTTTATACTTTTAGTATATTATTACTAAATACGCTACTATATAGTTTTTTAAATTTTTTATTAAAAAATTTTTAAAATTTTTTTTATTTTTTTTATTTTGCTTTTAAAAAGCTAATAATATACTTTTTAATTACTTTTATAATGCTATTAAAGCTAAAGCAGCTTAATTTTAATAAATTAATACTATACTTACTATAACTAAAGCTTTTTATTTTATAAATAAATAGCTAGCAGCATATTATTAAAAAGCTTTTAAATATTTTTAATATTTTTTATATAATAGTTATTAGTAACTACGGCCTAGCAAATAGTAGTAAAAAATTAATACTTTACTTTTTTTTAGCTAGCAGCTTTTATATTATTAAAAAAAAAGCAAAGTAATTACGTATTAAACTAAGCAAAAAGTTTTTTACGCTTTTTGCTTTTTAAACGTAAATTAATAATAAAAGTAAGCTTTTAATAACTTTAAAAAAACTGCTAGTAAGTAATTTTTATACTTTATAATATTATTAATAGTAATATAATAATAAGTTATAAGCAATATATATGCTTTTAAACTTTTTTATAAAAACTAAACTATGCTTTAAATAAATAATTTTTTTTATATTTTTAAAAGCAGCTATTAGCTTTATTACTATATTAAAAGCAGCTTAGTAAATATTGTTAAAGTAAATAAAACTATAAAACTTTTTAAAATTTTTAAAATTTTTATTATTATTATTATTATTGCTTTTTTAAAGCGTAGTAACTTATAATAAAAGCGCTATTAAATTTTAAGCATTTTTTAATATATATATAGTTAGCTATATAGCTTATTAAATATATATAAAGATTTTTTTTTTATTTTTTTTTACTTATTGCTTTATATATGTTTTTATATTTAATATATTACTTATAACGTATAAATAAACTAGTAGCAAAAAAATAGCTAATTTTAAGCATATTGCTAGCGCGCTAGCTTAGCTTTATTTTTTTATATTTTTTAATTAAAGTTTAAATATAGTAAAAATAAATTTTTTTTGCTAAGTAAACTAAATAGTAAATAAGCATAATGCTATAATAAAAAAGCTTTAACTTAAAAGTATAGTATAAAAAATTAAAAGTATAATAATTAAAAATAACTAATTATAAGCAAAAAAGTAATAAAAAAAAGTAAAAATAAAAAAAAAGTAAAAGCAAGTAAAAATAAAAGCATAAATATAAGAATTTAAAAAGTATAATAATAAATAATAGTGTTTATAAAGCAGTTGCGCTATAAAAGCAAGCTTTTTTTGTTTTAAAAGCGCTTTTGCTATAAAATGCCTGCTTTTATATAAATGCTTTTTTTTAAAAAACGTAGCTTTATTTTTTTTTATTTTTTTTATTTTTTATATATAACTATAGTTAGCTATAATTTAAAAAAGGAAGTATTATTATAGTTCCAGTCTTAGTACTTACATATATAGGCTAAGTTTATACTAAAACGCTTATATAAGTAAATATAAAAAACCTTTGCTTTTTAAAAAAACCTTCCCTCTTTATACAATAATAATAAGTTATTACAGACCCCTTAGTAGTGTAGACTATAACAGGACAAACGGCCTTAATATAAGGTAGGTAGATCGTCGGTTTCCAAGAAGCAAAAAATAGAAACGGCGTAATAATCCATGGCTAATGAGGACGAGGGCGAACTCCCAAACTCGACGGAAACCCTTTCCTGGCCATATCTTGGGGCCCAAAATCTTGTCTATATAAGAGGTTCGTTTCCCGACGATCAAGGCAGATAAGATCAGATCAGATCGTTAGAAACCCATAACAATCTCCCAGAAGCTCAACAACTACCTACTAGTACACACTTAACCGTCCACATTTCTACTAGATACTTAGTCTTCAACTCAACCGACCTAACCGAACTCCCCCCCCCCTACCAAAAAAATGCACTTCTCTAGCATCGCAACCGTCGCCGTACTGGCAATGCTACAGCCCGCTCTAGCAAGCTGGTAAGATACCTAAATCCCCTTTTCTTCTCACTTTAGGTTTTTTTTTTTGGATAAAAAAACCACTTGTAACTAACTGAAACTAACCTTATAGGCAAGTAACAACCTACGAGACCAGCTGCCCCTCACCAGACGACCTCACACCTCCCAGCACGGGAGGTACAGCCGGCAGCGGCACCGACGAGATCTGGTGTAATCCCGTCTCGCCATCACACAGCATCTTCAACAACAACATCGAGGGAGAGAATATGGAGATCACGCTCTTCTCCGACGTCGGTTGTAATTACGTTGTCAAGGACCGCATCACGACGAATGGGTGCAAGGTTATTCCCAAGGATGTGAGTTCTTCTATTTGATGAAGCTTTTGTCTGGATTGGTTAAGCTAATTGTTTTGTTTAAGACTGTCATCGAAGCTATCAGGATCTTGCCCAGACGGTAGATATGTGTATGGACTCTGGACCATATGGGGATGAGTTATCGGAAATATCGCTGCTTTGAGCTAGGGTGACACTTTTGCTTGGACCTGAGTAGTTTTATCGTGGTTATAGTTATATAGGTGATAGATAGTGGATATGCTATAGATTTCTCTCTTTTTCAATTATTGTCCATAGTAAGAATCTTACCGTACGAGTAGAGTTGTGAATTCTTCAGAGTTCGGATTACAGTACAAGTACGTCTTAGGAGGTCTGTGGTTAGACTCGATTACATAATTCCTCACACACGTACTAAGCTCATATGGATGTCATGTGAATAATTTACCCCTGACATTGAGTTCTTCTTGACTCTGGGCAAATAAAATAAAGTATACTTCAAACTTTATAGAACAGAGGAAGACATCGTAAAAATCGATAGTCTGTTACCGATCGAATTAGTTCAGCAGTGCCAAGACTTTCTTCTGTTGGTTCTCGAACCAAATTTCAGATGCATATTCTGGCTCGATGAGGCAGTTGAGCGGCACGAGAAAACAGACCCTGCTCCTCTACCACGACGTCATCCTATGCGGCACAGAAACATTTAGCGGCTGAGCAGGAATACTTTACACCAACAAATATCAAGTGTCATGTGCTAAATCCGCCTTGCGTGGATCTAATAAAGTCGTGGACTACCTAACCCCATCGTGCCCATTTAAACTGCGCCGGTCCCCTGCCGATCCTTTTTTATATGAAATGATCCTCGACAGGCATTCCTATCTTTGCCATATGGGATCGACTGTCCAACGTAATCCTACCCATGTTTTTTCAGTGCCCTGGCGGCACAGTTTGAGCCATGAGCTCATATGCTTAAAATGACTTTCAATGCCGCCTCTACTCGTATGTGGAGGGTGGGTTCTCGTCTCCTTCCTTAAATACGGCATCACCCGTGAAAGTAAGTGGAAGAGACAAGGTTCATTACCACCAGAACCTCACGATACCTATCATTCATAAACACTCCGTGGTCATAAAAGACGACCTACCCAATATCGTTCTCCGTCATGAAGAAGACCGGTACAGTAAACACAGCGAGTACACTCCTCTGGAGCTTGGCTGCCGTGCCAGGCTTCATCGGAGCAGTGTCAGCATCGGACGATAAGCCGAAAGATGACCGTGTCGAGTTGTTCCAAGCAACGCCCAATCACGGTCCCTGGAATGTGCCGAGAGACGATTTTGACCAATTCCTGGCGGACAATGCCGACGCCAGAGGAAACTACCCGATCCCCGGTCCAAACATCTCAGCGTCCGTGGTCGACCCAGACAATATCGACGGTTGGTCGTGGTCCGTCTCCGTGGCAGCGGATCTTCCCTTCATCAACGCGCCTGGTCAAAAGAACGAGAGCGAGGACCCCCAATACTATACCGGCGGCAAGGTTGTCTTCCACGCACCTACCTCGCTGCTCGATTCGCGGCCCGAACCCCATCTTATTGTCGACGACAAGTGGGACATGTGTCTCTTGTCCTGGGAACTCAACCATCGCGAATACCCGGACAAATTGCGGACAGACGATGGCTCGTGCAAGAGCGTCCTGTCGGACGAGTGCATAGCCGACCTAGAATCCAAAGCTGTGATAAATGGCGGATCCTGCCAATGTCCGAGAGCCGTGGACATCCCGTCCTGCGACCGCCTAGGGGATGACGCGCATCTCTTGCTGGACAGGACCTGTGCGGCGTATAACTTGAACGCGACCGACCTCAGGAGGTGGAAAGGTGGGAGGTTGGAGGTGTACGCGTGGGGAAGCACCACGACACACTCCAAGGGTGACACAGATGGTTATAACTTCTTCGGTAGTCTGGCCTGGCCGGTGTTGGCTAGTTTTGGAAACACCACTTACGGCCACACGGCCAAGATGTCATGTGTGCGTGCTACAGATGGCGTTGATGGTAGCAAAGCACCGGGTGACGATGGGGAAAGCAGTGCATCTCGGCTCAGTGGAAGTTTGGCCATGACGATGGTCGCGCTTGCATCTGCCGTTCTTTTGCTTTGAGGTGAAAGTGTCTTGAGAAGTTGAGATTATGGTGCAAGCTGAGACTGGCGTTGAAATGACAAATCTATGTAATACAACGCTGGGGCTATCACTCCTGGTTAGCTCTTATACAATATATCCAAGTACCTACTATTATGTTATTTAGTATTTCCTCTCGTGTTCTAAAGACAACAAATGTAAATGGCAACATTTGCAAGGGAGCCGTGCAGATGCGCCCCACATGTTTTGCTTGATGTCCTTACGAGGTTAACCGAACTTGGTCTAGTTCAATTCTCCAGGCTATTTTTAAGTCTTATCAGCTTATCGGACCCTGTTAGTCCAAACTGCCCCTCCAAAAGTCCAAGACTCATACTTGGCCGATCGGCCACCGGAGCATCCCACCCTTGCCTCTTTTCAAGTGACTCAAAAAGCGGACGGGTATAAACATACCGTGTTCTGATACGAAGAGAAAACAAGAAATACCAGTTACCATCTAATTGTCTAACACTTTAGAACTAGACATGGCGACCTTAAAGCCCGAAGAGAGGATGGCCCTCATCAAGGAGAATCTGGCCGAGTTTCTCAACCCCGAGATACTCGAGTCCATCATCAATGAGGGCCGCAATCCTCGCATCTACTGGGGTAATTTTCGTCCTCGGGTTTTCTTTATATTGGCGACGTGAGTGGCTGACCATGTCTTTGGTTTGGAACAGGAACTGCTACCGTAAGCGCGAAGCCTTGCAATATCCCCCGACTCGAAAGAGAAGCTGGCGATACTATCAGTCGGACACTAACACAACCTCGCGCGACAGACTGGCCGACCACACTGCGGATACCTAGTCGCCGGCGTACGAAACACCCCGAACTCTCCCCGCACAATCGATATAAGCTCATGTCAGGAATAGGTCAAGATGGCTCAATTACTAGCTGCCGATTGCGACTTGGTCATTCTCCTTGCCGACGTACGTGCCCTTACGCGCCCTGTTGATAAACCTATACTCCCTACGACAGCCGCTTACTAAGAAAGGTAGATCCATGGTTTCCTCGATAACCTGAAGGCACCCATCGAGCTTGTGGCGCACCGTGTCAAATACTACCGGTTTGCCATATCAGCGCTGTTACAAGCCTGCGGCGTGTCTATCGACAGAGTCGAGTTCGTCCTAGGCAGCTCCTACCAAAAGACGCCCGACTACATCATGGACATTTACAAGATGTGCTCGTTAACATCAGAGCACGACGCGAAGAAGGCTGGTGCCGAGGTAGTCAAGCAGTCTGCCAACAGCCCCCTGAGTGGGCTGCTCTACCCCATTCTACAAGTATTAGACGAGCAGTACTTGAACGTGGATGCGCAATTCGGCGGTAAGCCTTGTCGATCGTTTTAACCTTCTTGTTTCCAGGTATTAATCCATTGTAGGATTGGATCAGCGGAAGCTATTCACAGCCGCAAAGGAGTGGCTTCCCAAACTTGGCTACAGACAGGTCAGTCAGCACAGTTGAAGAAGTACGGCTTATGATTATGCGACTAACATGATGCAGCGTGCACATCTTATGAATGACATGATTCCCGGTCTTCAAGGCGGTAAAAGTATGCACGCCCGTCTCCAATCAATTGCGGCTTCTGAAGTTCGCTATGTATGTCGTCGATGAGTGTCCGATAGCCTATATTGGGTATCGCTCATTGACAGAATCCTGTTGTCACCGTGTCGTCGCATTTGGATATATTGGCGCTAACTCTCGCCACAATAGTGAGTTCGAGCGACGAAAACTCCAAGATCGACCTTCTTGACCCGCCCGATGTAGTAACCAAAAAGGTATCATCTCCCCCCGATGCTCAACTCGGCTGACCAGGGCCAATATTGCACACATTAGCCATCCGTGAATGTGAGTGAGATGAGGACTAAACCATAGAACAGATCAAAAAGGCAGAAGCCGCACCCCGAGTTGCCGAAGGAAACGGTCTCCTCGCTTACGTCGAACATGTTTTCCTCCCTGTCGCCGAGCTCAAGGGAAAACGTGAATTCATCGTAACCCGAGAACGAGATGGTCTAGAGCCATTAGTTTACACCAACATTGCCCAAATGCGCAGCGACTACGAGAACGACGTGGTGAGCCCCTCTGCGTCCCTGATGAGCTTAGCGTGTGTATGTTCTGGGTAATACTAATAGTCTTTCTTTCTAGCTCACACCGCAACTCCTGAAACCGGCAGTGACAAAAGCGCTGCATGATATCCTAATACCCATACAGGAGGCCTATAACGCGTCTAAAGAATGGCAGGAGATTACCCTGCTAGCTTTCCCACCACCAGAGAAGAAAGCAAAGAAGGTCAAGAAAATCGGTACTCGTTATCCCGGCCAAGAGAAACCTGCCGGCGCTGTCGATAATGTCACGGACGATGTTGCCAACCTGAAGCTAGAAACTGAAAAGTCGGAGGCGTAAGTTACGTTACATGCTGAAAAAGAATTGCTGTATATCTCGCGGAGACTGGCATACTGGTTATTCCCGTCTTACACATACGAGCACACACGCATATTCACCTCATTGGCCGGGGCGTAATAAAAACGCTAAAAGGGATTCAAAAAAGTTTGGGACATTGTTTCGTGCTTCAAGCCTGAGCGAGATCTTATACCCAACCAAACAAACCAAAACAAGAAAATTTCCTCAGTTTAGGAAGCTTTAACGAGATATAGAGAGAATTCAAGCGAGCGCAGTATATGGCTAGACTAGATAGTTAAGAACAAAATCAGCCAAACCATGCATTATTCATTCCTAGATACATTTCGTGTTTAGACATATATTTTTTCTCCTGAACCTGACTCTTGTCATTCATTCACCTATGTCTTTCCCACATGCGTAAAGTAGGTAGACTTAGTCACACATCCCAAATGTAGACATTGTCTCTCAAATAGTTTCATATGACGTACGTATCATACGTTCGTCTTCATAGCTAGTAAAAGACATGGTAAATACTTTTCTTCTAACCCCTCCTAAAGGGAGGCACCTAACCTAGGTTAATAAAAATAAATAAATCCCTTCATTACCCTCGACTCTTCAGTCTCGACTCTCGAGTATGTACACCTAACCTAACCTAACCTACATAAATATCCTCTGATGATGAATAAAAAACATAAAAATACCATCACCATCACCACCACCACCCCAACCAATAAACACAACCTTACTTACTTACCTACTTAAAGTACATAATGCGTCCTCCCTACGCTCTCCTAATCACATTCACATTCACATTCACATTCACATCAACAATCGTCATCGCCAACAGCTTGAAAACACTACTATTACCACTATGCTGCTGCTGTCAATCATTATCAACCGATCTATATGGACCACAACCTACTGATTTGACGTATTATACGGGCACGTGTTCCAGAGAAGGCGTCATCGATGTCTGCGGAGATGATTATACGGGTTCGTCGGGATATACGTTACCGGGGTATCAAGGGGAACCTGAGAAGATTAGGAGTGCGTGTTCGATTGCAAGATGTCGGCCTTTGTTGTTTGTGGATTGAGAAGGGAGGGGGAGGAGGTATGATATGTGGAGGAAATGGGACGGCCAGTTTAAGAATGAATGAATCCCTGCTTTCGTCTTATTTCTACCAACTAATTATTTACCCCCCCCCCCCTTCTTTCTAAAATCTGACTACTTATCTAAGTCGTGACAGTAACATCTGTATGATCATCCGTCACCGTATCATTATAAGCGCTGACATCCCGATGATACAACTGCTTCACATGTCCCTCGGCATTTATCGCACCAAACGAAAAGACCTGATGCGTCTGTCCAACACCAGTACTATAGCTGTTGTCGCCAGGTCTGTAATAACTCGCCGTGCCATTCCGCCAGGTATTCAACATTGAGCCTTCAACTGTGGACGACAAGGCCCCAATGGCAGCAAACGCCTCAAGGCCGGTAGGGAACACAGACTCGCCACGGACTTCAACTCTTAACCCCTGGTCGACAGTGGCAAGGAGTGTCAGGTTACCCTGGGGTAGAGTCTCGGCCGTGCTGTTGGCGAATAAGGGGTACGCGTAGCTTTTGGAGTACCGTACACCGGGGAGCGTGGCCGCGTCTGCGCCGGAGATGGTGAATGCGTTGAGATTGTTGTTTCCAAAGTTGGAGACACCGCCGATGTTGGAGTACGTCAGAGACTGCGACCAGGTCACCGTCCCATCGGTCTTCTGCGTCTTGACTTGTGAGCTGATAGATAGCGTGCGCGAGACGGATAGGTTATACTCGAGTGTCTCGTTCGCACCCGTCGAGTTTTGCGTTAGATGTTGCGAGAGCACGATGGTTGGCTGTGTTGGGTAAGGATTTCCAAAGGTTCCGGTAGTGACGGAATCGTCATCGTCTAGCCAGACAAATATCTTGCCTGTCATGTACCACTCATCGTCAGTCGTGCTGGATAATGTGGCGCTCGATTGACCATCGTCATCTAAGCCGACGATCTTGATGGCAAAGGTATGCTCCTGTCCATCGCACAAAAGCGGTAGGAAGGGAGATATATCGATCTCGTGCTCTGCAATATCGAATGCCTGCACGCCCACAATAGGCCTGTGCAGTTGTGGGACAACGCCGCCTGTATAGATGACCGGAAAGGGCCAGGAGACGCCAGCAAGGTGATCGTCAACTAGCACCTGCACCTCTCGGAACGGCGAGTAACCTGGATACTGGCCGTACGTATCGTTAAAAGTGAATATGGAACTCTGGAGGATGTTACTCCACCAGAATTCCTCGTTAGCCTGACCCTTGACATCTACGGTAAATACAGCGCGGTTTGCATTGCGTGGAAAGTCCGTTACCGTATTTTTAGCCGCCTGTTCGGGATAGACGAACTGGCTTGGTTTTCCATCGCCGCCGAGGCGTTGGGAGATGGGGATGATGAGGTCGGCGGGACTAGCACCGTTCCCTACGCTCGATAGCTCCTTGACATCCGATGCCTTGATGAAAAAAGTTGCTGCCAACGTTGTATTGAGTAGCCCCGTGTAGGTGTCATCGACGATGTTCTCCAAGTCAAATATGACGGTTTGCGGCTTCTTCCACAGAGATAGAAAGGCCGTCATATCCTTTAGCCACTCCCATCTTATCCCGTAGCTCGTCGGTTCTGCGGTAGACGTCCTCCAGACCTCTGTATCACCCAAGTACATGACACCAGTACGGTCGTATTGGCGACCCCGCACGAGTGTTGTGAAGTTGATGACGACACGGTCAAATTCACAATCCGGAGGCGTATACTTGCCTAGGTTAGTTTTTATAGATTAGCGCCTATTGTTGCAGGTAGTTCTTACGAAACTCGATGCGGAAAGACGAAGCCATGTCCCAACAATAAATCAAAACACTCGTCGGTTAACCAAATAGGACTATACATACCAACAAAGGGCGCCCCGTAACTATTAGCGAATGTATGTTCCATGAGGATAACTGCGCATGGTTCGGGTTCATCATCATCCCCAAACCCCGAGTTGGTCTCGATTGATTTCTGATTCAACGGCACGAGATCGGCCGTGTCGCGCCGCGTGACTCCGGCCGGGGTGAGTACCGGTTTGGCAACCTGGAAGCATTCCAACGGAGCCCGCGTGGGGGTGGGCGTAACGGTAATGGTTGTTGTAGAAATCGCATTCTCTCCCAATGGAAGATCCTTGTATTTCGCAAAGGGGTGAACCGCACCCGACTCTCTCGACCAGGCTGTCCCCGCGAAGAGGCCGGCAGCCAAAACCCGATTCCCCTTCATGTCGAATGATATTACAGCGAATGATCCGTGGATGCTCAGCAATCCATTAACTCAGCACCGGGCTACCTCGTAATTTTACCTACAGGTAGAATTAAAGTGCCGGGACTACGTACTTAGACTAGAGGGGAAGTTCCAAGTGAAGGAAGCAGAGCTTGTAGGGGAGTTAATGGCCTGCGCAATGCATACTCTATCGTAGGTAGGTAGAACCATGTCACATCACCTCCGATGCGATGATAAGGATATATCCACTATTCTATAAAGCATCTGGTATTACCCCAACATGAGACCAAGAATAGGAAGGTGCCGGTTACTATAAACTGAGGGTTTATCGATGATCGGAAAGTCTGGCCCCCCAGCCACCCGTAAATAGGGAACAATATGGAAGGAACCCCTGTCACCCCGTTTTGGTGTGGTTTACTTAGCTTACCCTGTAGTAAAGCACCATAAGAGACTATCCCTCCACGTACACGTAGATTTGTGGCATCAACGTTCACGTATGTCACCCCCGGAATCGTATCTTGTAAAAACTAAATCGGCGTCGGAGTGTACAGACTTTGCGCGACCTGTGTAGCCTCGGTCCGATCAGTGGAACAATAGTTCATCATCTGTACCTGCCATGGTCAGACGGGTACGGGCAAACAATCATGAACCCAACCATCTACGGAATACAGCGAAATCCCTTCTCCAAACACGTTGATTGCAGCCAGCGTCCCGTTTCACTAGGTTTGATGCCTTTGATTTACTTGGGTATAAGTCGATCCCAAATGAGAGGCTGTAGCCCGTGGCTTGTAATCGGACAAGGTAGTCTCGCCGATCCAGCCGTTTGGAGAGTACGAACAAAATATCGTATTACTCTAAGATGCTCAATCTGAATAAACAATTTCTGGAAAGACAGTCTAGCAGTAAAAGTGATACAGGTGCCTCATCCCAATCGTATCCCGCTCATATGTCATCGCTCGGCAGATCTAAGAAGCGAAGAAGGAAGCCCCCCTAATATTTGGGAAGCGCAGCTGTTTCCAATAGCCAAGCCGGCAGATTGTATGTTCGTGTATATTTCGGTCAGGAACCAGCTACCGGAAGATAAAGTTAGTATTTAGCCATCAAGTAAGATCACATCTGGAAACGCGGTAGATTAGGCCCCTACAGATATTCACTTCGCAAAAGACAATCGTCATGTAGTCCTAGCGCTATTTCGAAAACATCATTTAAAGAGCTTCGGCCCATCTTCTGGGGGGGATAATTCGTCAAGTTGATGACCGATAAAGACCCCAAGATGAAATCATCAAGTATTCTCTCACCACTAATCCTAGCGTGTGTCTCATCCGCGCAAACCCCCGATGGATTCAGCCCAGCAGTGGCGGAGAAACTAGAAGTCGTCTTCGGCACCCAAAGCATCGAGACACCAGGACAGTCTATGCCAAAGACATCCACGTCTCAACAGCCTACTATCGGACTATCCGGCACTGTCAACGGGACGTATATTTGGATGATGATTGGTGAGTAGCTTCCCGTCGATCGATTTACCTCCCCTGGGTCCTGAGATCTCCAGCTAACGTACACCTGTCAGATCTCGATGCGTACGCGCTTCCTAACTATTCATCTTTCGAGCCATAAGACTGATGGAACGTCAGATCAACCAACCTGGCGAATCCAAAAGCCGGACAACAGGCAACATATCTCCATACCGTCCTCCGAGACTTCACTGCCAGTGGGCCAGTATCGCCTGACGGCGTCACGGTTTTGAAGACGTCGGCAACAGGTAAGTAATTCGATCCTGTACCTAGGTATGATAAGCTTTAACTAACGAAATATCGTAGGCCCCGTGGCGTGGTTCGCTCCTGCTCCCCCAGCAGAGAATCCGCCCCATCCACATCGGTATACAAACTTGTTATGGGAGCAGCCTGTCAATTGGCAGATTCCCGCGGCTGCCAACACGATGTTGCAGACGGGAAGGCTTGGCTTTAATGTGCCTGATTTTATCACCGCTGCTGGGCTTAGTGATCCTGTTGCTGCCAACTATTTTAACGTCACTGGATGATTGTGATGGCTGGGGGCATGTATTTCCACCTAGGTTAGGTAGCTAAAGAGATTGAGGAACGGAAAGGAGGAATAGGTCCACGGGGAATAAGTCTTTTTGGCTTGATTGTGGTCTTGAATATGTTGTTAGGGACTTATGCTAGAGCCAAGTCATTACTCCTGCGCGTGTTGCTTCACTATGTTGCCCGCGGACATCGTGCTAGAGGATGCATTTCAAGGCCTTCTCATCACACCATACAAGCATTTGATTGGATAGGAGGTATTTATCAAACAAGATAAAGCTATATAATGACGAAGTTTCTTGGGTATTTCTACCCATCGCTTTTGGACGGAAGAGATAGGCACGAATTGCACGATAGGTTACAAGTACTTGCGGACTCGTACAAACACACGTACAGCCGTCTTACCTAATTTGCTGCTGGTGCACTGCCATAGCGTCATCCGTACGACAATGTGTGGCTTGACACCATCTAGAGCCTGCTTAATAAGCATAAAATGGATACGAGTTAGCTAGGTCCATCCAATCAGATGATCTGAATTCGCCATCCTAGCTTCCAAGGCCCCATCAATTCGGACCTTGACCTATGCCGTATTGACCAGATTGCAGCTGCACCTACCTACTTTACGGGGATTGTCCGAGTCTTATTACACACATCTTCAACTTTCTTAGAGCTTCCTTAGCACTCCTTTCCCCTTCTCCTCACAACCTCCCTCCCTTGTGAGTCTACGCGCGTTTCTCTCCTGGCCTTCTCTTTTGTCTTGGTATTGTCGCCGCCAAAATGGTTGCGTTCCGCTACTCTGTCCTGGCTGCCCTTGCGCTCCGCGTCGCATCTGTCTTCGCTCAGCAGGAGGATATCGTAAGTTTTGTTCCCCTTTGAAATTGTTGTACTGGTTGGTACCTCCCCATACCAAACCGTGCCAAACTGTGAAGGACATGGACACTTTGCTAATCATACCAATAGCCAATTGCGCCCGCCGATGATGAATCCACCACTTCTGCGACAGATATCCAGCTGAATGCTGAGATTGTCGCCACGTTCCCCGAAGCCGATATCTTTGGAGTCAAGCTAGTCAACGGCCGCCCAACAAAAGCCATTATCGACATTACCAACAATGAGGACAAGCCTATCCAGGTTGCCTTTGTTGGCGGTCAGCTTATGCCCGCTCAGGAGCTTTCGCCTGACGTGCCTGCGTACTCGGCTATCATCCGCAACTTGACTGCTGTTCAGTATCAAGCTGTTATCCCTCCGGGCGAGAAGCAGTCGCTTCCCTTCTCCTTCGTTCTCGATATGCAACCACAGGATGTCCGCCTACACCTTGTTGGTGTGGTCATGAACGGTGCCAACAAGATCTTTTCCGTCGGTGTTTATGATGAGGTTGTTAGCATCGTTGAAGCTCCTACCAGTTTCCTAGATCCTCAAATGTGAGACGTTTCCCTTTTTTTGAACCTCCATATTTACTACTCGAACAATGGCTAACATAAATAACCCTCCCTAATAGTATCTTCCTGTACATGTTCCTATCCGCTGCTTTTGGTGGCACTTGCTACTTTGTCTACAAGACCTACATTGAGGCTTTCTTCCCTCAGACCAAGAAGCCCAAGTATGCCAAGAAACCCAAGGCCTCGTTCGAGAAGGAGCCTCTCTCTGGCGGCGAGGGCAGTGCTAGCGGCACCGATAAGGTATACGATGAGAGCTGGATCCCTGCCGAACATCTAAACCGCCCTACCGCGCGACGAGTGAAGAGCAGCGCGAGCGGAAGATCCAAGTCCAAGGGTGCTGAGTAAAACGGCCACCTGTGGAACTTGATGCCAGCGACGATACTTTTAGGGCGTTCATGATGAAGACAAAAAGGATAATATCGGGTTGGAAAACATGATCATCGGGACTTTGGGCGACTGTTGGCCTCAGTACCGGAAAGTAGAAAGGCATGGAATGCAGTGTATTACAGGGACAACCGGTCACGGTCATATTGTATATTTATCTAGGCACGTGTATCACAAGCAAGGGTCAAAATAATACCATTAGTTTAACTAATAGGGGGATGTCTTTCCCCCCTGGCCGAAGCCTGCCTTACCCTTGACGGCGCATATTCCTGCTTAAGCTGACGCATCACATGACACCACGCCC
Organism: Poronia punctata; assembly: GCA_022579005.1. Classification (NCBI taxonomy): domain Eukaryota; kingdom Fungi; phylum Ascomycota; class Sordariomycetes; order Xylariales; family Xylariaceae; genus Poronia; species Poronia punctata. Next base: position 117,111 of record MU401528.1, read on the forward strand.
ACACTATGCTCCCAACGGACTTCAAGAAACATCTGTTGTGCGCTTGCTGGTGTCTTATCCATAGCCTTTCGTGCCACCAAGCCGCATACGCATGATTGTTCTTAAAGGCGGCTTGGATGAAGTTCTCGCGAGAAATGGGGATGCTTATATCGGGCACTCATTGTCAGGCAGCGGTGAAACAAACAGTACTATAATACCAATGCCCAGAATAAATAATCCACATCGAGCATCTCGCGGTGGAAATAGAATTTAAAGCGGTCGTCGCTTCCATTTTGCCATTTTACGACATAAAGGATTTTGGGTTTTTTTGGGGGGGTATTTTCAATTCGGGCATGCCGATGACCTTTCCCCAACCCCTGTATAGGTACTTCACTTCGCGGTCCAGACACTTGTTGGTTTAAAATATCTAGTCCTGTAATATGTTTTTGATTGCACCAAGTTAAGTCAAGTAAAAAAGATAACAGCTTAAAGAAAGTGTATCGGGGTAGGATTCGTTCTTTTTCTTTAGACTTGACTCCGGGGGTGGTGGATAGGATTGTAAATGTTTTGAGTTTGGGAAGAACGAGTTGGATCGTATCCATCTGACCTAGAGACGGGGGTCTGATATGAATCCCGAATAGCTACACCTGGTGCAGCTGTGCACTTTTGGGATTTACAAGTACAATCTCCAACGCAGTAGGTACTACCTAGGTACTTGGAAATATTTGCGCGCCTCGAGAGCATTGAGTCCTGGCCCCTGGGTGACCAATTAGCTTTCGTCGAGGTCCCCAGGTTCAATTGCGGGTAAGATCCCCCGGCCAGGGGTTAGAACGTTCGCACGCAGGGAATGAGCGATCAACTCATCTTGATTGTTGGTACCTACTTAAAACTCATATATCTATATCCAGAAATATTCTAAGCTAAGCTACATAATCAACTCCCACCAATCTACAAGTGCAGTTTCAAAAAACGGTTTCCCGTCGGTCCTTATACCACTTACTGAACGGCCCGGCGTGTTGAAAGGAAGACAAGATTCAGAAAATAAAATCCCAAAAAAATGGAAAAGGAAACAATCAGCAACAATCTCAAAATTCGACATCGGACAGTAACGGATCAAATCTACCATCATCCGCAAGTCCCAAAATCTCCCTCTCTTCCATTACTTGGTCAAGACTGTCTGCCAACTCGGCCGCGGCAATTTCGTTTTGGCGTCTTCGAGCACTGGGGACGGAAAGAAAGAATCAGTATCAAACTACTACCCTTTTCTCATCGCGAGAAAAAGAGGGGGAAAAAACCTACGAGACAGGTGTAATCTTGGTCGGGTCAGATGTCCCAGACGCATCGGAGTCTGAATCAACTTGAAGAAGATCATCTTCATCTTCATTTTCTTCCAAATCCAAATCCAAATCCAAATCCAAATCCATCGTATTTGCACCCTTTGCGGCTATCATGGTAGCAACGAGATCGTCTTCGCTGCTGTCGAGGGCAGCTGCTCTTATTGCGGCGAGACTTCTTTCAGTCCTTCTTTTTCGGGTAGTCTTCGCTGTAGAAGCTTTGGGAAATGTATGTCATTAGCGATTTCCTTCATAAGAAACCTTCATAAGGAAGCGGAAATGTCAATGGAGGTGAGAACTTGACTTGTTAGGAAATACTTACTAGTGCCACCTTTATGAACCGCGCGTGTCAAGCGACGGGGTCCCCGAGGATTCGAAGGTCCCCCAGGTGTGTCACCAGGGCCGACTGGGCCAACTGTCGAAGGCCTTGTGCCACCCCCGGGTCCTCCTCCAAATCCTCCTCCAAATCCTCCTCCAAATCCTCCTTGCCCAGGTCCTCCTTGTCCAAACCATCCTTGCCCAGGTCCTCCTTGTCCGAATCCTCCTTGCCCAGGTCCGAATCCTCCAAATCCCCCTTGCCCGGGTCCTCCTTGGCCGGGTCCTCCTTGGCCGGGCCCTCCTTGTCCGGGTCCTCCTTGTCCGGGTCCTCCTTGTCCGGGTCCTCCTTGTCCGGGCCCTCCTTGTCCGAGTCCTCCTTGCCCACTACTTCTCCAATTGTTGAACAGATAGTCGGGTATCTGACTTTTTCTCCCCCCTCCACCTCCGCCTAGTGGTGGTCCTCCACCGGTCCTTGCCCCTCCTCCTCCACCTTGTGATGGTCCTCCGATGGTTCCTCTCCGCGTCGCTCCACACCAATTAGAACGGGTTGTACCTCCCCCTCTTCCTGATGGGCCTTCGCCTCGCTTCATAGGGCCATAGTTGTAATCCTTGGTCCTCAAAATTAAATCTAAACTACCCCATCGACCAAGGCCTTTTTTCCTGCTCGTAATCCAGGCTCCCTGGGCCCTCTTTTCTTGGTCTTGCGGATCTGCCTCATCTCCGCTACAAAGTCGCTTGGAATCTTCCTCGTCGCTGAATTTGTCCCGCTATTGCATTAGTATTAATTCCGCATGAGAATTTAAGGTGGGAAGAAGTACATGTCATGTCGCCATATTTGATTAGATATGACAGGGAGAGGGGGAAAGAACTGCCCTAGGCTAGCAAGATCAGGGTAAGAACAGAAATATATACCTGTCGTTGATATCAAAGTTATACCTATATATACGTAAGATGAATTAGCGAGTGTATAGTATAGTTTCACCCCCCCTCTGTGAATACTGTGCGTACCAATCCTCGGACGCGTTTGTATAAAGAGGACCGGAAGTGCCGCCGGGTCCCTTGGGACCGCCAAGGGCTCCGACGCTGCCTGGCCGACCGGGTGCAGGCTTCGTTGGGTGCGTCTTGGTGTCTCCAGGAGGGCGACATTCCGGGGTCAGACTTGGTATCTCCCGCGGCAGGCTCTTTTCCTTGAAATCTGGAAACTGTCCGGGCTTCATGCCCTCGTGGTGTCGTGCATTTGACCTTGGGACCAAGTTGTTAAACTATTTTTGGTCAGTTGTGTTGCGTAATACCTTTGGTTGAATAAACACAGAGGTGAGAAGGAAAAATAGAAGAAGCGGCCGGCCTGGGTTGGAACTTGGATGTTCTCACCTTGCATGTGGCGGCGAGGTAGGTAGCGCCCCTTGTGACGTATCTCAGATTCATGTACGTGTCCAGGTCCAACCGCTCTTGGGTCTCGACCCGGACGATGACCTGCTTCAGCCCTTCGCGGAACTCCTCAAAGGCTGCCTCGACTGTTCTCAGCCATCTTGCAAGCCTGCGCCTCTTATCGTACCCCGAGTTCCTGACTCCGTGGTCTATACATTTCAATGCATGTACTTGCCAGCGCACGCAGCTGTTGTAGTATTGGGTGAGCCAATTCAGTAGAAATTTGAGTCTGTCGGGCAAGTTCGGGTTTGCTAGGATATTACCTACAAGCGCCATTACATGTGAGCTCTTCTTCGTAGTCGACATTTGAAAGGGGGTAGATAAGCTAAAAACACCTACGGAGTCGGCGGGCCCAATCGACTTCGATGTTATATACCATATGAAACAGCCTTCTGATCTCGTCGAGATAAGGTCTGGTCCCGAGGCCAAAAATCTCGGCCGAGACATCGGCAATAGAGACGTCGCCGATGATATCAGGGTCATGAATTTGTCTGATGACGCGATCAAATCTTTGCGTGTTCATATCAAAGTCAAGGGCGTAATTAAGAGGGCTGATGTACCATTTTATCGACTCGACCATGTAACCTGCGGCGCCATGTTAGCATATGATATATCGGTTGCGCAGCGGTCCAAATCTCGGGAGTCCAAGCGACTTTGGCCATTTGTCTTCAACGGCAATACGTACGGTACTATCCCGTTTCGTGTCAACATTAGTTTTACCCCGTCTAAAAACAAACAAGACAGGCAACACTTACTCTTATTTTAATGCCACTGTCCGCCAGCGCTGTTGCCATTTCTAGTATTCGGGCCCAAGTGTATTCGTTGAACCATAAGTCGCCAAATGTATTGTAGAGCCTTGATCGGATATCCTCAAACAAATCACTCAGCTTGTCGTATTCATTCAGAAGCCGATTCCCTTCGGGATTGGCCGACAAGGGTAAGTTGGAAGTAGCCGAGTAATCCGTGTTGTTTGCAGGCAATGCATTGGCCTTATGAACTTCGCGCTGGGCCTCGTTTGCCAGGTCACCTCGATCTTGAACGAAGACGAGCATACTCTCGTTCGCAGATAAGAATCTGGGCACCCCAGAGTGGGCTGCAAGACGACGAGCATGGCGTGTCTCATCACCCACATGCAATTTCAAGTCAGACATGGTGGTTTAGTTGAACTGGTTGTTTTACGTGCTATGCGCGATGCGTGAGCGTAGTCTAGCGAAGAGCGAAAATTCCTTGAGTACCGGTAGGCGCCGTGCTGTTACGGGGGGACGGACCGTCTCCAAAAAGGGGGGGCGTCGGTTCGGGGATTCAAGACAGGCGCTCGAGTTCGATTCTACCTTGAAAACAGGCGCAAATCCAATGACAGTCAAGATAGATCGAAAAGTCGGGCGCATTGTCGTGAGGTTGCGCATTTATCCCACGCATTTCAGTTTGTCTCCCGCTTTGAGCTCACATAAAGAAAAGCGGCAGTTGCGGGCTACAGTCAAGACCTTTGTCCACCATTATGGTCTTGGCCACGTTGACCGTACAAAGCCGGAAGAAGGACGGTTCCGGTCATGTTGTTCGATATACGGAACAATCGCCAACGACGAAGACCCGGGGAATATACCATCCCAGGTAAATATGATAATTCTGGGTTTCGTTGCTTCCATTTGACTGAGCTGTACGAGATCATCGATCGTCGAGCCACGGTCACCGGACTGATGGGGATCGCTACCGTATCAGCAGGTAGTTTAGCATCTAAAAGCAAAAAAAATGTAACTTTGCACCAAAATAAGATGATGCCAGCGTGTAGGTCTCATGTATGTTTCTGATGCCCTATTCTAACCAACTGGCCTGTCTGTGCATGTCGCTTTACGTCTTCCGACACACAATAAGAGACAAAATAAGAGGGGAAGGCGTCCTGTCAAAAAGCTAGAATAACATTACCCAAGGTTAGATATGTTGGAAATGTGTAGGAACGGCAAACAGGATCTAGGTTAGATAAGACACGTTTCTGATTGGATAGGTCCTTACTTTGCTTGTCACAGCTAAGAACAGGCGTTCTTCTAGTCTCTAGAGAACCTTTGATGTGTCTGGGGTTGTCAGTGATACTCACTCCATGCTCTCTCACTGTCAATACGCGCTTGTGGCAGTCCATCCATCATATGGCGTTGTGAAGATAGGGAGCAGGTAAAATAAAATAAAAATAAAAATAAAATAAAATAGGAGAGGGTTCCGAGCAGGCACGCAGGGAGGCAACTTCTGCTTGTACACAACGTACTATGTTGAGGTACAAATAGATCCCTAAACGGTAAACCAGATGTACTCGTGAGTCGTAGACCAAGATATCCAATCAAAGAGAAATTGAGACTGTACTTATTTACCTACATAATATCTAACCTACGAGTAGCAGCTTAAATGTTGAAGAACATTGACTTTGAGAGGTATGCTTCTGGCCAGGTCTTTTATTGGATTGGTCATATGTGTTGTAACTGTTTTGCTACGTATGTATCTATAGGTACCAAGGGAACATCGACTGCGGCACTTCTATACCAGACAAATGTAAAGAACACCTAAATACAAACATCATCTATTCCAAGCTAGGGACAAAGTGGTTAGCAACGATTTGACGCGTGAACGCGTGGAATAATAGCACCCCTAGCCTCTAGGTCATGTAGGTACCAATTATTAGCTTGGGGTACGAAAGTACTTACTAACAAACACATCCTGGGCGTTCTGTTACCAACATCTACGAGTAGTGCGCGGTGCGTCCCTTCCTCCCACCACGTCTTGGAGTCCTACTACTTTTCTCTTCCCAAACAAACTTCTCTACACTTTTCCCTCAAATATACCCAAATAACTCCAACCAAAACAATCCCATTTTCCCCAGTATCAGTTCCACCAAACTGCGTAGGGAATAATTTTCTCGGGTTTTTATTTATTTAAAAATTGCATCAAGTCCATCTCGCCTTGTCTCGTTTCTCTACACCAATCCTCTTCGCACATATACCCAGCCATGGCGCCCAGACGGCCAACCCAGGACAATGACACGTCCCTCAAAGCCGAGGCGACCACGACAGAAGCACCCGTCAAGCGTGGACGTGGCAGACCCCCCAAGAATGGCATTGCGGCGCAACCTAAGCAGCCGTCCTCTGGCCGCCCCCGCGGTCGTCCTCCGGGAAAGGGTGGCGTGAAGAAGGCAGTCGCGAAGAAGCCAGCACCCGCCGCTGTTGCCGCCGCTACCACGACCACCACCGGCAGACGTGGCCGTCCTGCAAGGAACGCGAGCGCCGCAAGCGCGACCACTACTCCCAAGAAGGAAGCAGCCACCCCCAAGACCACATCCGCTCAGTCGAAGGGCAAACGGGGCCGCCCGAGAAAGAGCGACGTCGCAAAGGAGCCTGAGAAGGAGGAGGAGGAGGATGATGCGGAGAACGAAAGTAGGTTAAAGCATAACTCTGGAAATACATTTGACATATGAACACGGCTAACGAGCGACTATCTGGCGCAACTGCAGACGCTAATTCTGATGCCGACGACGCAATGAAGGACAGTGAGAGCGACAACTCTGGCAATGAGGATTTGGTTGTTGATCCCGAGGTAAGCTTCCCCTCCAACGTGCTGAAATGGAGAAGACTCTGTCTACGAATAGAAACGAAAGTGCCTTTACTGACCGAGGCGTCCTCGTAGGACGATTAGCATGGCAATACCACGAGCAGAATGCTCGACTTCTCAGGTCTAGCTACTGCCTTCCGTCAAAGGTTTAGTGGTATCTAGGGGTTACTACTTACTCGGACACTGGGGCAAAGTGGGCAGAAACCGGCTTATCTTTTCTGTGACTGCTATTCATCAGGCGCGCTACTATGCGCTGGTTATGAAAAAAAAACAATTGGACTTTGTAAAAACACATAGTAATTCTATCAGGCCTTGATAACGAGAGAAATAGTCAGGGTCGGTCACGTTGAGGCGTTGCCTATACACTTTGATGGTCATTCATAGTCTGTTGTTTCTCTAAATGCTAGGAGTTTCGGAGGGATTTCCATCTACTGCCGGTCGACGTATGTCGTCGGGCTTGTATTAATTATCGAGTTCCCGCAAACAAGTACGTGCCTTGACAAACCCTTCGCGCCCACCCGCTGTTTACACCTCCACATATTACTAGGTAGGTTGCACACGTCGGGGCGCGTTCAATTCTGTTCACATCAACCATTCAACGTCTCTATGGTGCCAAGGTTGTGATCTGGACTTGACATCATTCCTTCTTCCATTCCTCAAACTCAACCTCCAAATGCGCCTTGAGTGCCGATAGTTTATTCGCGAAATTCTTCCCACAACGCCAGCACCGCAAGTCTCCGTGTAACCAGGCACGGCGATGCGCGCTATCCCGTCTCGGATCATCCTTTGCCAACGGGAAATCGGCAATGTCCACCAAGAACGGTGTATTGAAGGAAAGGTAATGCTTATTCTTAAGCATGCGCTTCCCTACCATGTCGCGCGACAACACATGTACATGTAAGTCATTCATGGAAGGTTTCGCGTGGACGCCCACCAGCACCTCCTTTTCCCAATCGCGGCCCTCGGGTAGTGGTTTGTCGGGATCCCAGTCGACTTCGCCGTTTAGTACCGACTCGCGTAGCTTCTCCTGCGCACTGTTGCTTCCGTAGAGCCGGCGCAACTCTGCCGCCACGCGACGTTTTAGTTCCGCGGTTGCCGTCTTGACTGCGGCGAGGAAGTCGGCGTCTTCGAACGCGTCGAAGGGGTGTTTGCGGCTGAGGGGTGAACGCGGTAATAGGAGTGTGTGGACTGTTGATTTGGGATATTTGTCGTGGATGGCGACGAAGTCCTGGTTGGCATATAGGACTACGTCGGGCCAGAAAGATGCGGGGTCTTGGTGGGATGTGTATGCGCCGAGTCCGTCTTTCCACAGAAATGCACCGCGTGCACCGCCTTTGGACACTGTTTTAATGGGCTTGTCGGGCGTTGCGCCCATTAACATGTCAACTTGATAGAAGCCCCGCGTGTCAGCTGGCACCAAGTCGGTAGCATTTTTCGAGGAGATCTGTATTTTGGGTACTGGGGGTTTAACTTAGGTAGGTATGTGACTCACATGCGTTACGCTTCACCCCTGAACTTCTTCCGGCTGAGCTTGTTCCGGGCGCCGGAGCTGTTCCGGTCATCTCCTCGGTCGTAATAGCATCTTCTGGATCTGAATCCATTGTTCGAGAAACTACTCGAATTTTTGGGGGATATATATATGACTGATAGGTCGTGCGTTCCCCTTCACCTGTACGTGTAGACTAGATGCTGATAGCCTATGTAGGTATTCACGGATGCTTCCTTGCCACCGCATCACACCGCCCCGTTACTTCCGCCCGCGATGTACCTACTGTGAAGAAAAGGAAGCAAGCACGGTCCGGACTAGTAGCCGATGCTTTTTACTGGCCCGTAAGGCACATCCGAACGGCAAGCGGTGCCCTCTATCTAGCACTTGTTGCACTGGATGCGATTAGGCACCGAAGGTTAAGGTGTTATTGGTTGTTGTGTTATGCCTATGCTGGATAGAGCCCGTGAGGACATGTGTATCATTGAGATATCTAACTTTAGGCACGTATACACGTAAGGTACATGTAGGTATATTGGTGTTGAGTCAAGTCCGTGACGTACGGTAGGCTTGGTGGCTCATAATACAAAAAAAGACGTAGGTAGCTAAGATGAAACGGCGAGCCCTGATTGGTCGCGGAGCATAGCAACTGTCAGATGTCAACGGTGAAATACCTATGTACATGTAGACACATGCTAGTCTAGGTTAGATGTATACAGATAGGTACGTGACTTGCAGGTTAAGGTACCTACTTTTCAAACATAAAGAGACCAAATACTGTGATATCAGATTGATCCCATCCAAAAAAGCGTTGCTCACTTATTATGTCCAAGCAATCTACGAGTATGGTGGTAGGTAACTCTATAAAGACTCCAATTTGTAACTTGACAGTACTGTTGAGGCTGAGAAGTCCCACTTCTTGGTACCCCAGAAAGCATGCCTGGCCGAGAATAGATGCTCCCCGCTAAACAGTGTAGCGGACTAGGTAATAGTAGGTTACCTACGGGGGGCCTGACGTGCCTGGGAATGGCTGGCCAAGCGCCTCTCTATCTTCGTGTGTCTACGGACTCGTAGGACTACTTCGCAATCAGCCTCACCTCCGAGCTCCCGCTTAATGCTCCACCAACTACCTACTTGTAGATACAACAAGGGTACAAAGTAAACCACTGATTGTATTGCACGTCGACATTATGACAAAAGTCGAGGGTTTATGATGCTCCCGCCCCAGCTATGGCTTCAGACGCTCATAGTAATATAAGCACTCCGAGTGTTGCCGGGGCTGGTCCATACGTTCTGCGCACCCTCTTCTCAGATGTGCCACTGTCTGAAGATGGTTCTAGAGATGATATCAAGATCAACTGCGTAGAATACTTTGGTAAGGTGTCCCGGCATCTTTTACTTATCTTAGCCCTGCTACGATCGATACACTTCAGCTAACATTCGCGCAACAGACAGTAACCTCTACGTGGGAACCTCAGACTCGGAATTACTTCACTTCGTTCAGATACCCCCCGAACCAACCGACGACTCCGGAATCCCGATCTTCATTCTAGCCTCTCGACTACGTCCTGCCTTCCCCGACCCTCCCGGCGCCTCCAATGCCTCGAAACCGGGCGTTCAAGAGATATTGCTGCTACCCGGAATCGGAAAGGCGTGCGTGTTATGCAATTCCACCGTCACATTCTATTCGCTCCCAGAATTGAGTCCCGTGTTCGGATCGCTTCAGGTGAAAAATTGCGGTTGGATTGGTGGGGTGGACCTCAACCGCGACATCAGAGACCCGGATGGCGCTACGATATTATTGTCCCTGAGCAAGAAAATACAAGTTGTCAGGATCAATGAAAATGCCCGTGTGGAAAGAAAGATTGACTTCGCGGGAAGCAGGCTGACGGTCAGGCGAGACTCTATTGTATGCGTAGCCGACTCGCGAAGTTATGCGCTGTTGGAAATCGACCACCAACTCAAGATCCCTTTGATGTCGATTTCATCGTTGGATGAGGCACAGCCCGGCACAGTTGTGGGCCAGGCACAGGACATATCCGGTAGTACTGGAGGTGGTTTGCTGCGGAGTAATTCTTCGGCCCAGGCGCGAGGCCAGACAGAAAGCCCGGAGCCACAGACACATCGGAGGGGCACCAGCTTAGGTAACTTGATCGCCAGCGTAAACAGGAGGCCGGGCCAGCAAACGGCCGATACCAACGAGCCTGGCAGTCGCACTGCAAGCCCACCGGATCTTGTAGCTGGTCAGACTTCGCCGGAGACGACGGATATTGCTCGACCAGGTACTGCTTCCGATGCAGCACATGAAAACAGGGCAGCCAGAGTGGCCGTACCCGGCCCTTCTTTTCTCAAACCACACATCGTCTCCCCGACGTCGGAAGAGTTCCTTCTGGTGACAGGCACTAGCCCCATGGAACCTGGCATAGGCATGTTTGTGAACATGGAGGGGGAACCGACTCGGCCTACCGTCGAATTTACGCGCTATCCTAGGCAGATAGTAGTCGACGGCGGATCGGCAGACTTGTCTTCCTCTTCCCAAGCTTCCTCAGGTCTGGTGGAAGAGGGGTTCGTCCTCGCGTCGATGGGCAAGGAGTTAGCAGATGGAATACACTACGGCTTGGAGATCCAACGTTGGGATGCCGACGCTGCCGATCATGAACCGATAAGACATTGGCTAGAGCCTGACTATAATACGGCCAAAGTTAAGGTCCCACAACCGCTGGGAATCCGCTCAGTCTTGGACTTCAATGATGTACATTTCCAGGAAATTGTTGACAGACTCTGCCGTCGTAGATTTGCACCCTTTTCTTCGGGCGATACCGACGTATCCTCGGTGTCACTAAAAAGTGTCGATTCACCGACGGCGTTATCAATGGAGAGGATGACGCAAGAAAAGGAACTGTTCGAAAGAGACAACGACTCACAAGATGACGAACCACTACCCAAAGACTGGCAGACGACACGTAATATGGAAGAGGAACAATATGCTCGCCACTTGGCTGGGGGCGTAGCTCGGTTAGCTGTGTGGTCGGGTTCAAATATTTGGTGGGCTATCCGCAGTCCTATAATACTGGAGCTAGACTCTCGACTCGCAGCTGTCAGTGCTGTGTCCAATGAGACACCGCTTAAGCGACGGGAGTTGCTCAAGATTGCTAACTCGATACGGGGGCGTGATCCCAAATCCGAGCTGGAATTTCTGACTTTCTCCTACATAAGACAGCAAATTGGGGTCTTGCTTCTAATAAGTTTCTTGAAGTCTGCGGAGAATTCCTTCGCCGACGCCGACCTGAGGGCCATGGAGGAGATTCTAGTCGACGGTCAAATCGACCCTCGCGTCGTGCTGTCCATAATGCCTGGCGTCCGGAACGAAGTGATCGAACCTCGACGGGGCATATGGATCTTTGGCGGCGTCAAGAGAACTGCTGAAGAGTTCATTTCTAGCCCGGGCTTTGAGGGGAAAACTAATACTACACTGAGTGCATTAAACCGGCCACTACTACAATTTCTGAAACGATTCCTCAGCGAATGGCGGCAGAAGAAGGGGCTCGGTAGTGTGCCTGACGGAAACGAGATCTTTCGAACTGTAGATGCCGCCTTGCTAGCGGCAATGCTCGAGTTGGATCGTCATTCGCCGCCTGGACGAGCCAAGGCTCCTTCGATCCGGGCCGAACTGTACAATCTTGTCGACAAAGGCGTAGACTGTTTTGGTAGAGCAGAGACGCTGATTGCGTCGTACCATCGACCGTATGTTCTCAGCAGGCTTTATAAGAGCAAAAAGATGGCGCAAGAGGTGCTCGAAACGTGGAGAGCCATCGTGGAGGGAGAAAGGGATGAGGGGGGCGAGTTCACGGACGGGGAAATTTGCATACGCGAATATCTTTCTGAGATCAGCAATCAAGCGCTTGTGCAGGAGTACGGTGTTTGGCTAGCAAACCGTAACCCGAAGCTTGGCGTGCAAGTCTTCGCCGACGACAAGGGCCGGGCGCCGAAATTCGAGCCGGCTTCTGTTGTTGAACTCTTGAGGAGCGATGCGCCCGGCGCAGTTAAATACTACCTCGAATTTTTGGTTTTTGGAAAAGGACACACGATCTACGTCAACGAACTTATCACATACTACCTCGACATTGTAATCACTCGTCTACAGACATCTTCCGAAGCCAGGGATGTCGTATCTTCGACGTACGAGACATACCGGGCCCTTCAACCCCCCAAGCCGACATACCGCCAGTTCCTCACAGACAACGCTCCAGCCGACGACGAGGCATGGCATAGTCGATTACGTCTCCTCCAACTTCTAGGTGGCAATTATGACTACGACTTGCCACTAATCAGGAACCGGATTGCAAGCCTTAGCAGTACCGCCGAGGATTTGTTGGTTCCCGAGACTATCATTCTCGACGGTCGAGCCCGAGACCACGAGAACGCATTGCGTCTTCTAGTGCACCGCCTCGGCGATTACGACACCGCCGTCGCCTATTGTTTCCGCGGAGGTGCAAGTGTATATAGTATCTACCAAGCACAAGTCCCTGTCCCGCCTACTTCTGAGGGAGCCGCCGATCCCAAAGGCCTAAGACGTCGGGATAGTGCGCCGCCGACTCAGAACGAGCAGGCACGGTTATTTCGTGCCCTTCTTGGCGAGTTCCTCAAGCTCGAAGATGTCAGTGACAGGGTAGAGCAGACCGGTCTTCTCCTCGAGAAATTCGGCAGCTGGTTTGATGTGAGCGACATCTTGTCGGTCATACCAGATACCTGGAGCGTGGATCTAGTCGCTGGCTTCTTGGCAAAGGCACTCCGACAAATCATGGTCGAAAAGAATGAGACCATGGTGGCGAGGGCTTTGAGCTCTGCTCAGAATCTGAAGACGCAGTATGAGCTTATTGTAAATATTGAAGAGAAAGGTCCTAGTGTAGAGACTTGACTTGACTTGACTTGACTGGGAGCTATGTAACGAATATTTGCGTCGATAATAAAATGTTTTAATTCGTAATCTTACAGCCATAATGCATGCATGTATCTACTTGATTGATTATCTTCCGGCCGAAAATACCTAAGGTAGGTTTATACACCGATAGATTGACAGTTGGACGAGAAATATCCAGTGACTGTGATAGCATTTACTATGACTCTATATTCTCATCCGGTTCACCTTTCATAATCTGTAAGCACAATGTTGCAGATATAAATAACAAGACACATAAACATAACAGAACACCCCAGTCATGAAATTTTGGTGTCTCTCAATACTCATTCTGGACATACACAGAGACACACGTAATAAATAACTGACTGATTTATTCAACTCATAAGCCCCCTTTCTTTCTTTCTTTCTTTCTTTTTTTCTACCTACGTTCCTCTCTCCCAAGAAAACAAGACGATGACGAATCATATATACATATATATATATATTAGTTTATACAACCATGCAAATATAATACATCACCCTCGCTTTCTTTATAATCTTTACCGGTACTCTCTTATCCTCAAAGGTATCCTTTTCAAGATTTATACTAAGCCTACCTATGTACCTACTTTCCCCCCTAGGTACCTAGACTAGTCTCAACGATTTAGAAAAACAAAAACACAATACAGGTATGAGAGGTAGTAATTCCCCCGAAAAATCCTGCGATAATCATGGTTTCTGTACCGGGCCTTCTTTTGGTCAAGGTTAGTTCTCCCCTTTTCTTTATTTTTTCTTCCCCCTCTTCCTCATCGCTTTCCATATATAACACCCCCGCCCCCCCCCCTGTTTCTTTCTCCGGTTGTTGATATTGTCTTTAGCTCGCAACATCTCCCATCGAGACACGTATATTATCATTAGTATACTTTGCGGGACGGCATCTATTGTTGCTGGCGTTTTCTTAGTTTATGTTTTTGTTTATAAGAGGAGGAAGGGGGCGGAGGGGGAGGGGTGGATGGAGGGTGGAAAAAAGAAAGAGGGAGAGGGAGAGGGAGGGGGGAGAGTGATGAATCTCCAGGGTTAGACGGCTTGGTAAGGAGTTAGTTGAGCGATGATCTAGGTACCCCAAATAATACCACCAGTTAACTATATAGGTCAAGGCTGATGGTTAAGATGATATGCCTAGTCTAAAACAAAGTGAGCCCGCTGTTTTGTAATGTTAGAAGATGATTTAGTCAACAGACGCAATCTGGTTTATTGATGATCACGTAAGAGAAAAACAAACTGGGAACCAAAAAGGGGAAGTCCCACCACATTGTATACTTGTCACGTTTAATTGCCGAGCCCCAAGAAGCTACCCTATCTCGGTCTCGGTAAAGTTCTTGCACTTGTAAGGCAATATATATCATTCCATCATCGTCATCATAGCTCGTGATAAGCCCGGCTCAAGACAAAAGAAATAAAAGGAGTGTGCGCAGAAGAACAAGTCCCAAAATGAACCTGAAATATAATTGTAACCCGCTTACTGCACCTTAATGACCTTGGTCTTATTCGCCTTCTGTTCAATAACGGCCGCAACCCACTTATCCGCCTCCTCGACGGCCTGGCCTGGCGCCTTCTTCCGCTTTAGTAGGTATCCCTGGATCTCGGCGGGCGAGAATTGGCCCGCCGGTATCTTCTCGCTGAATTGTCGGGCTAAATGGGGGAGTTGGTCGAGATTGATATCGAGGTCGACGCCTGCTGTGAGCGGGGACTTGCCGTTAGGAGAGCCGTTTGTGGTGATGGTCTTTAGGTCTCCTCCTTCTTTTGATGGGCGCATTTCATCGGCTTCGTACATGCGGATGAATACTATATACCATGCGATGTTAGTATAAAATATGGCGGGAAGGGGGTGATGAGCCTAGTAAGTTCGACCGGTCTTGGGGCTCCGGAGAAAGATAAAAAGCAAAACCCACGCTCTCTAGCTTGCTCTGTAGTGGCATTCGTAAATTGCACCTGCATATCGATACGACCAGGCCGGATCAGAGCATCATCAAGACTCTCGGGTGCATTGGTCGTCATGATGAGAATGCGGCCCTCATGGCTCGCGACGCCATCAATGGCATTGAGTAGTCCGGAAAGCGATATACCCTCAGTCTGACGCTTATTTTTGTCCTCCCTTTTCAGGGCCTTGGCTAACTCCTTGACGCTTAGTGTCGCTGTTCCCTTCTTATCCTCGTCGTCTTCTTCACTCGAGCTACTTTTCTTCTTTGTCTTCTCGTCCGCATCCTCCGAGGGGCGTCTGAGCCCGGCCGTGTCGATGTCCTCGAGAAGAACTATGCAGCGGCGAGGTAGCGAGCTGAATAGACCTCCTAAATCCTCTTCCGTCAGGGTTGGCTCGAGTAGCGAGATGACAAAGATGTCGAGGCCGAATACGCCTGCTAACGCGAAGGATAGCGACGTCTTCCCCGTGCCTGGAGGGCCGTGAAAGAGGTACCCTCGGCGGAGCGGGATGCCACGGTTCGAATACCAGCGTGGTGTTGCTGGGTGGAGATATTCGTTGATGTCTGCGAGGACCTGGCGCTTCTGGACTTGGTCAAGGACGACCGTCTTCATATCTCGCACAGGTCGGCTGGCCACTGTTTGCCAGTTGTGGCGGCCTTGTCGCATTTTGGCTGGATATGGTCTCTTGACTGTGGTTCGAGACTGATGCTCGCTGTAATATTGCTGTTTGGCATGAGCTAGAAGTCTCTTTATCGGCTCTGAAGACAAAAGGTTAGGATATATGGATGCGATACTTGATTGGATCTAGGTAAAAGGGGGTTGAATGAATAATACCGGGGCTTCTCCATAAACAAGATATGGTAAGGTCTTCCTTATCTTTGAAAGTGGCAAAGCCGTACGCTTCGTCAAATAAAGATTCCTTTTTGCGCTGTAGCCAAAAGTATTGTCCTTTCCACCAGAAATTGTGAAGTCCCACGGCAGGGATATACTTTGGCCTCTTGGGTGAGGAAAGTACGGTTATTATCCTGTATATAGGCACATAATACACATAGAGGACGGAAAGGGGCCCCAGTCTTGTTGGGTGTGACCAAAACTTACCGTCCTGGCCTCTTGGTTAGAGAAGTTGAGATACAAACCTGAAGGATCGTGTCCCATGGTTGATTCGTCCTCGCCTTCTTCCCACATGGAATTCCAGATCGTCTCGGCCATTATCGAGCGCGAGTTGACCATCTCGGGCTTTTTCGAAAGCCAAGCCATCATGTGATCATAAATGTCGTCGGTGCTGCTGACGTGGATAGTGCTGGTTAGGTAGTCCAGGACGAGGCTGTACAGAAAATTATAGATCCGCCAATAGAGCTTGTTCAGGGCCCAGAAAACCCCCACGGTTGCCAGAAGGTAAGAAGGGTCCCAACCGAGCCACCCGCCGACAAACTGATACATGGGGGCAAATCCCCCTAGACCGACGAGCGGCAGCACCGTTTCCATAATCGACGTCCTAGAATAAGAATGAGAATGGGAATGGGAATGATCCGAAGAGTTATCCGCCGCGACTGTCTGGTTTGAAGCCACTGCAGGGAACATGCCGCCCAGAAGGGCCTGGTATTCCATAATCGTAACAGGGCATCCACGTCTAGTGACGAGGCAGTAAACTTGATAGTTTCTTGTGCTGTTCAACGCAGGGGGGGAGACCCGGGTAACCTGTCTTTTCGTATGTTCCGACTTGGTTCTAGAGGGTAAAGGGAGGTAGAAGAACTGGGAGGCCTTTTACGAAAGGCCCTTGCTTTTGGCGGCTTGATGCCACCCTTTATATCTGACGAGACCATGGTCAATGTGGCATCCCAGCCCTACGAGGCTCCGAGTGAGATCAGCCTAAAGGGCGTGTGTCCAATGAAGTTAGTCATGTAAACACACACGGTTTGTAATGGCGGCCAGCGTTGAGTAACTATGCATATGGTATCAACACAAATAGTCTATTGGCGAACGGCTACTCAGCTCCAAGGGAGGAATCTTCATGTGGCATGACTATTTCGCACACTCTCTGTAAGCACCAACGGCACGAGTGACGACACGACTTGGCCTGTGAGGGAAAGTACTGGTAGACAAGGCAGGTGCACCCCATACCGTGCCTCCGTAGGACTCCCGTGTAGGGTTGCATTTTGTATTATACAGATACCTACTGTACCACACTGCACCGTGTCATTTGTAAATGATGGAGTATACCTATCTAAATTTCTCAAAGATACCAGCTACTCGTACTTCATCTACGAATAACTTGTGCTCAGTATCCACCTTTCCGCAGATCTGTGCCTAGATAAGTAACTATTACGACAAGCTAAGAAGCTAGATATCCGGACCTACATTGGCCTACCAAAACACCTACAATCATGCATTGGTTATGCTATCCTACTACTTCTACCATTTCTAATACTACCACCTCTGCCACTGCTACCTTTAATAGGTTGACCATAGCAGAAGCCCTTTGGCTGGCCATAGCAAAAGGTATGAGGGTGTGGTGAATCAGGTGGTGGGTCAGGACCGTCAGGTGGCAGGAATAGCCTTTGCGGCGTACCTTTAAGTATGTTTGTAAAACAAGCAAAATAGGCTGCAAAGGGGTGTAAATAAAATGCAAAAAACAGGAAAAGGATAGAATAGAGCGTCAAAAGCTGTCAGAAGGGTTATTTTTTGAATAAGGGGGATAGTCGTAGCAGAATTAGCAAATAGCAAATAGCAAAAAGATGAGTATATGATACGTACACGGTACTAGGTATACATTTATTTGTGTGGTAGGAAAATGTATCGTACAAGTATGTTCCTAGATACTAATGCCACCCTACGAGTCTAGGTAGAGAGGTGAATCTAGTCAATCCAATCCAAATACATTCAGTGCCCTGACATGGCCACTCTAGAGTTGATAACACAACTTTACATCTGCCTGGGTTTGAGTCCTTGGAGCCTCACCTGTCAGAGGATAATCGCAATTAGTCCAAACAAAGAAAGATCTGACACACCACCCAACACACCAATTGACTAGGCGCTGCAAGTTTCAAACACTCCTACCCCTCAAGACATCTCATCCTGCGGCATCGATCCTGCATCAGGTCGGCGTCAGGTCACTATAAGGGTGGGGTGGACGGTGGACTTAAGGGGTTATCATCTTTCCAACCCCTTTCAGCTGACGCGCAAAGGTCTGTTAGACAAAACATACAGTCGACGTGTTTCCTAAACTCGGCCCTGACGTGTTTGCCGTGCAGCAGGCTTTATGCAGTGGCACCAGTACGTGCAAGTTAGGTTAGGTAAAGTACCTACCTTAGTTAACTTTCAATTACATCAAGGTCTAACCTTACCAACTTGTATGGTATATAGGAATTCTTTACCGTAGCCCTAGTTTACCGTGCATTACCTGTAATCAAGGTGGACTAGGGGTAACGTAAAAGTGGGACAAACTGGAAACCGGGCAGTAGACGCCCGACCAGTTGACCAGGCGCCCAATCGGGCCTCACCTTACCATCCCCATCTCCGGCTCCTTGCTGTCTGTCGCTGGCCGCTTATTGCAGGTGGTACGTGGGTGTATGGCACAAGATGCCACAATCAACACCGTGTTAGGGCTTGGGAATTTAGCAATATCTTGCCTATCACTTTTGAACCGCCTTGTCATATATATACAAGTCTCTAAGCGACTACCGGCTGTTCTAGTTGCTATTGCGGTGGGAGATGTTGGTACAGACACCTTTGGGCGGTTCCCATGCGGCACGCCTCTCGGCCTTGGACCGATTATAGCCCCACCAACAGACCCGGGTCCTAGTGGAGCCTTTCCGGCTACTCTAACCGGCTTTCACCGGCGTATATTATCAAACTTCGCTAACCAGTAACCATCGGACAGTACGACGTACGCAGATGGTAATGGAATGCTCGTGCCGTGCCTGTCATGAGAACAGAACGGGTGACCACAGAATTGATTGGTCGGCTGGATGAGAATGCAGATTTGACTTGTCGATTGGCCTCTGTTATAGCATGCGGGGAGTCGCAGTTCGGGTCCTAGTCGAGAGCTAAGGAAGGCCGTCGGTGGACTTCAGGGCTTACATTTGGTGTCCGGCATCGCAAGGTGACCTATTCGGCGCAGGACAGTAACGGTTCATCCCGTATCTCACGATATTACTCGCGCAATCATTCAGTCCAACCCGATCCACTCGCCTTCGGAATCCTCGTGTGATCCATCCATCTCTTCTCCCTTGGACGTGAGCATTTTCATCGGCTGATCCTCACCTTCTGCGAGGCTCGGATTCTGATTTTTCTCCGCCTTAAGCTTGGTCTCGGCCTGACCAAGTAAATAATCGACCATATAAGTATTCTCATCCGCCAACCGTCTTATTTCGTTCTGCATCCGAGCAACTGCTCTAGCAACAATTCGAAGCTCGACATCGACCTTGGCTCGATTCGCAGTCAACCAGGGGCCATGCTTGTCCACCAGAGCCTTGATCCAGAGCATACAGAACTCAATATGCGGCGATTCTTCCGTTTGGGCGGCCACAAAGCGGAGTAGCCTCGCTACGTAGACAATGGGAAACTGCTCGACAACCAAGGGTATGTCGGGATACGGTATGGCTTGGAATACCCTCTTGATCAAGCCTGCCTCGTTGAGCCTGAAAGCCATCACTAGGGCCTTTAGATAATCTTGTTCGTTCTCAAGAACTGCAAGAGTAGATGCCGGCGTGATTTCCATATTCAGATCAAAAGGATCGAACTGTAGCTCATCGTCAACGCTATAGATGAGGAGTCCTTCGGTCGAAGCGGCACAGAAAGACGTGCCTGCGGGCGAGAATGCCACGCCGGACACCTTCACTTCGGGCAGGGTTTTTCTTGCCGAAGGATCACCACCTCGCTTCGACCCGGGAAGACTAGTGTCCTTGGAGCCGTCCCCTTCATCGTCAAGCAAGCCTTCGGGGCCGGCTTCCGTGAGCAACTTGCTATTTAAAAACTCCTGCGTCCCAGACAACGAAAGGTTGACGCTGACTGTGAACTTCTTGAGCAGTACCATGGTACTGACTGAATATAGACATATATATTTGCTACTTCCGGCGGCCAATAAACAGCTGCCGTCGGTGCTATACCTCAGTGTACCGAAACTTTTGGTACCTGAGACTTTGGCAGCGGTCCTGCGATCAGTCACCTTCCGACCACCAGAAACATCTCGCCGTCCGTCAAGCCCCGAGACCTGCTCTCCCTCTGAAATAGACCAGAAGGTCAACTGGCCATCCAAAGTAGAGACGGCGAGCTGCTCTGAGTCGGGACGAACGGCGACGTCCAACACATCTGCCTGGAGTTGCAGTGGCTCGCTCGTCTGTGTCCGATTAAAGATGGACCATAGTCGAGCTGTTCGGTCCCAGCTCCCACTAACCAATAGACTGCCGTTGGGAGTGAAAGCTAGAGCGGACACGGGCCCTTCGTGTCCTGCCAGTTGATCAAGCAACTGGCCAGTCTGGACTGACCAGATGTGAATGTCGAAAGAATCCAGAGAGCCTGCTGCAACAACCTCTCCGCTCGGATCTACTGCCATACTTGTGAACGATAACCTTGTTGGTGCTGTAAATGTCCGAAAATTTCGAAATCTTATCAAGTCCCACGCTCTTATCGAACCGTCCAGGCTGGAGGTGAACAACACATTGCCCTTTTTTGCGAATTCGCATGCTGTAACGCCACTTGTATGTTCCGTGAATGTCACGATGCAAAACCCGGATTCCACATCCCATACCTTTATTTTGCCGTCATCGGCAGTGGTGATGATTCGCTTCCCATCCGGAGAGTAGACAAGCGAGTTCATCGAGTCAAAATGGCCTTGCTGTTTAAGGATATAGGACTCGGATTGCCATTCCCAAACTAGAAGCTGACCAAGTTTGGAAGCGCCGAAGGCTAACCACTCCCCGCTGCTGTTGATCGTGACGAAATCAATTTCATTTTGGGATATACTGAGGGTATGGATCGGGTTGAAGTCCGGCATTTCGTACAGGCCAAATATGCCGTTGGAGAAACCTGCGACTAGTAGATTCGTCTCGGCATGGAACGAAGCACACATTACGTGCGCATTGTTCTGCATGAAATAATGCCTCTCGACTGTCCTCCAGCGCATGTCGTCATCCTGAGCGTCTCCCATCTCCTCATCCTCATCGCGGGGCGGCGCGTCAGGGTGTCTCGTGTACTGCCAAGTAAATACCGCGCCATCTTTGCTGACTGTATAGATTGTCTCTTGGTCCTTGGAGAACCAGGCGGAGATGACGGCCTGTTTATGTCCCGAAAGAACTGTCGGCACGAATCCATCCTCAGGGTCCAGACTCCAGACCCGTACGGTCAAATCTTTGGATGACGTCAGGAAAAACCTGGAATCCTTGGACCACTCGATGTGCTGGACATCGTCAAAATGACCCATATGAGTGTGATGGCGGACAAAAGGAGCGAACTCTAGACCGCCTTCAGCATTCGCATCGGGCGTCGAGGGGACCTGCCATATTTCAGTTTTGCGACCAAGGCCGACAGCGAAGTGGCGTCCCGAGGGGGAGAAAGCGAGCGCGGTAACAGGTGACCGGAAGGAGAAGTGGTATATCGGTATGCGACGGGGTACGTTGGTCAAAATGGCATGGCCGTCCTCGTCAACAGATAATAGCAAATTACCCCGCGGTGTTAATCCTATCCTTGCGATGTTCTTTCGATGTGCGAATGGGAGAGTGTATGATTTGTTACTGTGCGAAAGGCGCGTTTAGTATCCAAATCTTCGCTTATGCGCCTCCAGAGCAATGAACTTACTCTACAAGATTGAATACTGTGACTCTATTTCCAACGGGAGAAAAGAGGCAGGTCCCATCTGGACTGAACAAGAGGTTCCCTTGACAGTAGACGGTACCGAGCAAATTTGAGAACTGCGAAGGGACACATTGTAAGCATCTAGGCGAATGGGAGAAGGCAAATTGTCCTTACTTTGAAGTCGGTCTTCATTTTGCTATAGATTCATCCTTATCATCAATGTCTTTTACCAGCCAGTCCACCAAAGACAGCCTCTAGTTAAAGCAAGTCGCAAACTCTCGGGACTTTTTTTGAGAGCTTATCGACGATAAGCAACCGATAAGGAACGTACCTTCCACAGTTTACATAATACGCGTCTGATCTCCCTACTCGTACATGCTACTGTACAAGTACATTTACGGTACCTACCGTTGAGAGAGTAGCCTTCGCGTGTAATCCAATGAGACACCTTTTTTCCCAGATATCGAAAACCCCAGGCTCCACTCCTAGTGGCAGTTGTATGGTCCAAGCTCCTCCTTGATGCTCGCCGAGTGGTTGGTTAGCCTAGACTAGGGCGGAAAGGGGGGCACCAGTGTCAGTTTGGCACCACCCCAAATTCTTGGACCCCTGTCAACTCTAATTGCTGTGTAGGAAATTTGCTAGACAGAACTAGCACGAGAATTGGAAGGTCTTCCCCTGAGACAAGAGCCTAACTAAACCTTTGACCCATCATTAAACCTACCGACTTCCAAAACTACTCCATCAACATCTCCAATACGTTTTCCCTTCCCCTGCAGCTTGTCTTCCACCGGCATTCCTCTTCGTCGTGCGGCTAGCGGTTCGAGCCTTCCCCTCGTATCTAATAAGTGTTCCTGTCTTGTAGCGTAATTCTTTTGTTGAGCACTTGACATTTCCCTTCCAATCCGGGGTCCGAATCCTGCATCTGTAAACAATATCAAGAACCGGTACAGATTCTCAAGATGCCTCCTGCCACAGCTGAAAGCGCGTCGCCAATTGGCATTGCCAATTTACCTAATCAACGGCACAAGATCGTTGCTAAGAGAGGTGCTGCTTTCACCATCATGGTATGTGTTCCATTCCATGACCGAGTCACGGTGTTTCTACCGATGTTCCTGATATGTGGAGTTTTGCTAATTTGCTGCTGCTGTTCAGGTTGCTGGCGAGTCAGGACTGGGGAAGACGACATTCATCAACACTCTGTTTTCGACGACGATCAAGAATTATGCGGACCACAAGAAGCGTCACCAGAAACAGGTGGACAAGACGGTCGAGATTGAGATAACAAAGGCCGAGTTGGAGGAGAAGTTCTTCAAGGGTAAATAACCCTTCTCCTAGCTTTCAATTTGCACGGTCTAACGTAGTCTGTATCATAGTCCGCCTCACCGTTATTGACACCCCCGGCTTTGGCGATTACGTGAACAACAAGGACTCATGGATGCCTATTATCGAATTCCTAGACGACCAGCACGAGTCGTACATGCTTCAGGAGCAACAACCTCGCCGTCAGGACAAAATCGACCTGCGAGTCCACGCATGTCTGTACTTTATCCGACCCACCGGCCATACACTGAAGCCCCTGGATATCGAGGTTATGAAGAGGCTTTGCTCGCGCGTTAACCTGATTCCTGTCATTGCCAAGGCCGACACTCTAAGCCCTGTTGACCTGGCCAAGTTCAAGGCCAAGGTATGTAATACCAATCTCACTTTCTCAGGCACTCCTATCTGACAAGACCATTGTAGATCCAAGCAGTGATCGAAGCACAAAGCATCAAGATCTATCAGCCTCCCATCGAGGAAGACGATGAGGCTGCTGCCCAGCACGCCCGGAGCTTGATGGCAGCCATGCCTTTTGCTGTTATCGGATCCGAAAAAGACGTCAAGACCGGCGACGGCCGTATTGTCAAGGGCCGCCAGTACTCGTGGGGTGTTGCTGAAGTCGAGAACGAGGACCACTGCGACTTCAAGAAGCTCCGCTCCATCCTGATCCGCACCCACATGCTCGATCTCATCCACACCACAGAGGAGCTCCATTACGAAGCGTACCGTGCTCAGCAGATGGATACCCGAAAGTTTGGCGAAGCCCGCCCCCGCAAGCTTGATAACCCCAAGTACAAGGAGGAGGAGGAGGCGCTCCGCAAGCGTTTCACCGAGCAAGTCAAGATTGAAGAGCAAAGATTCCGACAGTGGGAGCAGAAGCTCATTGCCGAGCGAGACCGCCTCAACAAGGATCTAGAGCAGACACATGCCCAGATCAAGCAACTCGAGAACGAGCTCGAGCAGATGCAGGGCAGCGTTGCTCGCAGCGGCCGGCGCTAAACCATGTTGTGCTCTTGTTTACTACTTTTGCCTGAGATTAATCGTCCGGCATTTGATCATGGACTGCTCATGACAGGGAGTAGGAGTTAATTACGTCAGTCCTACACCCGATTAATATTCAAAAAATGCTTGTTGGTCGTTTTATGCTTTTTGTGGCTTATTAAGTCTGTCTCTATATGTGGATGGGTACGCGAGAGGGGAGGCAAGTGGACAGAACACGAGTTCAAGTCACAACTATGTCCTCTCCCATTTAATTTAGGGCTCTAGAACATTCTAGCGTGGGTTGCAAAAAAAGAAGAGAAAGGATGGGTCATGTCCAAAACGTTCTTATCCGTTACGGAGGACGCCCTTTTTGCGGTGATGGCATGACACCCGCCATCTATTCAATGCAGTTAGGTTTAGTTGACGATGTAATCGAACTTTGTTATGATACCATCCAGCGAAAAAGAAACAACATGACAATACATATCTCGCAAACTCCCTATAGTCGCTTACAGGCCGCTTGTACGCTCCCATCGTGAATCAGACTTGTCTATCTCATCTCGTACAGATCTTGTCCCATAAATCCTAATTCATACTCCTCGCTCACAAAACGTTCCCTTGATGTGAATTATGTATTTCAGACGGCGTCCATAGCGGCACGAGTAGCGAGCTGCTCGTTCTTGTTGCCAAGTTTGGATATCTGCAGGAATGCATCGACGCCATAACCTTCGAGGCTGTGTAATTCCAAGCTGCCGGCCCAGTACTCGGCGTATACCCGGCTCAGCGGGAGGCCCATGCCGAGACGAAGGTCCGGGGGCCGCGTTGAGAGAGATTTCAGCGAGCCATCGTGGTGATGAGCCGAAGGCTGTAGCAGATTGGAATGTGTGTAGCTTTGCAAGAATTCGTTTTGCGGTTCAGAAAAGTTGCCATCCATCCGGAGTTCCTGGAGCGTGGCAGCCATTAGGGGTACCTGGCCTAGATTCTGCAGCCGTTGGTTCTTGGACGGGCCTTTCCCGAAAGACCAGAGATAGGGTAGCACGTCTCGCGGAATGCCCCCACCTCGATCAGAGATGCGGATAATGACGTGCTGTGCTGCCTCGCAAAGCGTCACTTCAATCGGCGGTGGCTTCTCTCCGCTCTTAGCGGGACCGCTGCGATGGTGATCGATCACGGCCTGGACAGAGTTGCGCAAAAGCTCGCCGATGATGTACTCGAGATGGCTGAGAATATAGGGGAATGTTGCTTGTAGATGCCCATCTACCCGGATCTCGGGAATGGGTGCGTCAGGCCCGTTCGCCGAGCGAGCGAGTTCTGTCACGGCGCGCCCACATCGCTCGACTACGTCACGGGCCGCACACTTGAGGAAAACTTCCCCGATAAATTCGGACTCGGATAGCATCGCCCCTGGTGAGAACCAATCGGAATTAAATGTCTCAGTCAATGCAAGATGTTGTTCGGCGATGACCCGGCGTGAAATGCGCTACAAATGGCCGGCGCGGTTAGCTGTCTGCGTTGGAGAGGTGGCCACCAAGTGCGGAAGGGGACGGGACATCTTACAGATCGTAGGATCGTGTTCATAAAACGGTCAAGCTCGGCTCCCGGCATGAGGTCGTTACATTCCAAAATCCCCATAGCCAGCTTCGGGATTACGGTTAGGTGGGCACGCAGCATCTTGGCTATGATGGAGCAAAACCGCTCATTGTCTTCCAAGTTCTTGATCTCCTTGACTCGTCGAAAGGTGTCAAATGCTGTGTAGTACAGTTCGTATACGTCGCTTATATGGGGGTTCGTCACGACAACATAGGGGAGCCGTTGCATATCACGGATGCGATGCGCGATTCTGTAGACCTAGCGTGTAAGCCGTTGTCTCGCCCAGGGCTTTGCGTGGTTTCGCGCCAGCATGGAAGAATAGGGAGGCTTACCTCGTAGGTAGCTCAGTTCGTACGTAGTTCGCTGAACTGATGAGTCGATCCTCGGTGAGTGAGCGTCCAAACACCATAAGCTGGCGCAAACTTATTGGCCGTGCCTCTCTTGCTACCCATCTATTACAGCAGGGTAGAGATAGGATTAGTTATGAACAGAGAAGTATAATGGCCATAATTCGTCGACCTACTCGTCGAGGACCTGCATAGGACGCCATTTCGCCGTGTGCGCCCATCGCCGACCATTATAGCCCCCGAGACTCTCGCCGCTCCATTGTCGGATGTCGGTGGACTCATGTCGGCTTTGGTGATGACCTTGAAGAGATAATCTGGCGTTGGCAATAGGTTTTACGACATTGGACGCTCGTGCCAGGAACCGAGCTCTCAGCCGGAAGTTTCTTGTGGCATTGTGGACAGCGAATGGAAGCATGCCGGCCGTTCCATGCCAGGGAGGAATAATCGCTTATCGTCAGGCAGGGGACAGAAGGCTGGATAAAGACCGCGAAATGGTGGAATGGCTTCTAATTATAGTTTCCCTTCTACAGTGAAGCCCCTTGAAAACGTGTTCGGGCACAGAACAGCTATGGAGGTAGATGGCACTATCTCCAAACGGTGCCTCACATGTTATTGCATCTCGAAGACAATCAGGCTATTGGTCATCAGAGCAGCTGCCGAATTCGCTCGGTTTGAGCACGTACTTTACCCTCTATAACGATCCAAAGCGGTTTAGCGTCCATATTACACTAGTGGGCGATGCGGGGCGGAGCGCTTAGGCTTTAGCAGCTAGTCAAGCCTATCGTAGATCTCCACAGCTGTGTACATACTCGTATGCTTCCGTACCTATTAGGTAATCATGTAGGTACTTGCTTACCAACTTCTCAAGGGTAGGCCTTTCACCAAGTGTACATATCAGCAAATACCTAAGGTTGGTCAATAGGTATTATGGAAGTGTATCTTCTCTGCCTAAGCTGCATTTATGTATCAGCCGTTTACTATAAGTACGAGTATATTATGGTATAATATCCTAAATAGAAACCCAATTGCAACAAAGTTCGGAGCATACGTGTACATACATGTACGAGTAGGTATGTCCCGATCCTGTACAGGAAAGCACCGAATGTTTCATGTTGTACTTACCAATCTAGATAGCACCTGGCTGCAAACCGGTGGGCGGGTGTCACGATCCAACTGATGCCCTTCATGTGTGTCGCATTAGTGAGCAGGTACCTGACCTTAGCATTTCCTACTGCCAGTAAAAGCCCTGCCCTAGAAGAGTTGAGAGAATCCCTAGATGCATTGGTTTGCGTATCCGCGGGCTGTTGTACAATGTGAGACAGCGTTACGTTCTGTAGGTATGCTGTACAGGAAGCCACCTGCCAGATAGGTCGGTACCTACAGGGTACGTGACTGAAATTCGAAAACTTTTGAGTTTTAGCCTCTTCCCCTTTTGTCTGAACACGAGGCTTCTGACGGGCTGGTCAGCTTTTTCACTCACTCTTTCCCCTGGCCGCTGGTCCGGTTTGGGTAAGAGTCGTTCCCACTAGACTAGGTAGGCAGACTAATGTTAGTAACTCATTGTTGGGGTCTTTCTAGACTCTGTACCTGTACCTCGTAATATTGTAAAGTGTCGTGTGGAAACTTCGACTCCGCCCCTTCCCTCCTCTCCTTTGCTCGTTTATTCCATCTACCACTCTCGTTGTTGTTGCCTCGTCGCCGACACATCTCTCTCTCCTTGTTGTTGTACCGGGAACGCAGCTCACGATTGCAAACCGATAATGGGATTGTGAAACCGATACACCATCTGACTT
Source organism: Poronia punctata (assembly GCA_022579005.1). Lineage (NCBI taxonomy): Eukaryota > Fungi > Ascomycota > Sordariomycetes > Xylariales > Xylariaceae > Poronia > Poronia punctata. The sequence goes on from MU401528.1 coordinate 144,947, forward strand.
CACCCGATTCGCCTTTTTTCATTCATTCTCGTTGGCGCCAATCCGTTCTTTGTAGAATAATCGTTCCCTCCTATCCTTCCGTAGCCACACACCGTGCGGCCCGACCCGTCATTCCGTTTTGATTCTCTTCTTACTGCGTCATTAATACCACGACCACACTAGATCCCCTCTTCTTGTGCTGCAGGTCGTGCACGATAGATACCGGGACCAAATAATACCCCCCCGGTTCCGAACATTGGAATAGAGAACCATACGTATTACTACCGCTGAACTGCCCACTATGCGCACGCAACCCGTGTTTCTTGTCTTAGCAGCTGTGCTGGCGTCGTCGGCTATTGCGCAAAACAGGGACGACGATGACGCGTCTACAACTACTGCCGCTTCAACCTCGCGAACCTCGCCTAGTGCGACCCCGGCCGAAACGGCCAACACATCGCTCCCGGACATAAATTCGACCCCTTCCCCTTCTTCAACGAGTTCGGAACCCCAGACTACCACCGCCGCTACCACATCATCTCGAACTTCCGAGGCCCCTCCTGCGGATATAACAAGTGACGCTGGTAGAGATGGCAAACCTCCGCCGTTACCAGGCTCTTATAGCTATCCTCCGCCCGCAGTCCCACCGACAGACAACGCACCCTTCATGCAGAAGTCCAACGCGCCACAAGGCACCGTTTTCATCGCCGTTGGTGCCATTCTCGGCGCTTTCGGAGTTGCTATTCTGGTATGGCGAGCCGTTGTTGCCTGCCTCCTTCACCGGTCCGTCCGGCGCGCAACCCTGGCCCAGCAGGTGGCCAACGATAAGAGCTCTTACGGCCCGCCGTCGGCTCCTTTCTACAAGTACAGCGATCACGCATCTTCCCTTTCGCTCGGCGCTTCCCCAGCCGGCCGTGGTACTCGGAGGACAACGCGAGGACCGATTCCTTCATCAACACCAAGCCAGACCAACCTGTTCTTCTCTCCCACCGCGCCTTCTGGTGGCGGCAACGGCGCAAACCGCGAATCACGGTTCCTGCCTGCCGGATTCTACTCGGCGGGTGCTGGGGCCGCTCAACAGGGCCACACCCATTCCATCAGTCTGACAAATCTAAGACCGGATTCAAGCGGTCACGCCCGGGCCGTCCAACCAAGTCCTCCAGACTCTCCTAACCTGCCCACGCCTCAGGATATAGGACGGAGGAACCTTAGCTCGAGTACCCTCAACCTCAACAGACCACCTAGCGGTCGAGCCCCAAGTGCCTTCCTCGAAGACCTGCTCGCCGATCAGCCAGAGCAATTCCCACCGCAAGCTCATGGAAAATCATGGAACCAGCCTTCGAATCGCTAATTGATTTGAACCTTCTCCTCTTAAGTGTAGTATAGACTAGACAGGGCACTTCACAGGCGGTTTTTTGGGTTCGGCTCGGTTAGGCTTCGGTTGGGTATGTAATTGGCTTGGTTGAGACTGTTGACTTTCCTCCATCATTAATAACCCGCGCAAAAAAGTATGTGTGTCGGGGTTTCTGTATCAGCCACAGGGAGGAAGGTCACATACAAAGGAACAGCATTACCGATATGCTTTTCGTTCTTTGATTAGGACATTCTCACAACCGAATTTAGCATTTCATCAGGCGTTTTGGTTCGGAAAGCGGTGTACTTCTCTTCTTCTTTTTCCGGGGGTGTTGAACAATACAAATAATACATTTAACATGAACCTACTTTCACTTAATTTACACTCTGTCCTCTTTTTTTTTTTTTTTTTTTTTTTTTTGCTTGAAATGAGTACAAGTAAAACAATTAATTCTCCGCAGCTATGTACTCTCACGTGCTTACGGGTTGCTGCGTTTCGCTAGGTAGATGATCGAAGTACACGTAAGTGTGTGTAACACGGCCGTCTCCTTGAAATTAAAAAACGGCAAGTAACATAAGAAGCATATGGTTACATACATACAGTACATATAACTAACTGCACGACATGGATATGTAAACACCAGGAAACATCCCATAGACACATGGGAAAAGTATGTAGTAGAAAATGATATATATATCCCGCTATACTTGTACACATTACCTACCTGGTCCTATTCTTACGTGTATTTATCTAGGCATCTCGAGGCATATGATCTACTTCATGTATTAGTAACACATAGATAAGTTATAACCCAAATACCTACCTGCCAGAGCGCATATCAGAGAAATAATATTAGAAAAATCAAGCCGTACAATACCCGAACAACCCCCCATTATCGTATCGTATCGTATCATATCGTACCGTACCGTGTCGAGCAGTGCAGCTAATTTTCACTCTCTCAAAGACTCAATACAGGAAGGACTCGTTACGAACATCATCTAATAAATAGAAGCACACATTGTATAAGACCACGAACCCAGGGTATCCTATTTGTCTAAAGAAAGAATTATATTGCTTTATCGTCTAATGCATATTGCTCATAACGCCCATCATGGTGATCTAGCGGGTTCTATACGATCGACATCGTCGTCATCACCTGCGCCGAGTCTTGGTGCAGAAGACGATGAGCTAGACGAAGCCGCCAGAATCAGATCTTCGTGCCTGATTCCACTACGTTCACACATGCCCCTAAATATGCCACCCTCCAGTTCCCAGAGCTCAAGTGGCGTTCCGAGCTCGGCGATGCGTCCGGCATCCATTACACATATGCGGTCATAGCCTATGATGGTTCGCAGCCGATGAGCGATACACAGTAGTGTCCGTCCCTTGAACCCTGCTGCCATCGTGGCCTGGATCTTGTCGTCCGTCTCCATATCTACCGAACTCGTCGCCTCGTCGCATACGATGATGCGGGAGCCACGGACGAGTGCGCGCGCCAGTGCCATAAGCTGACGCTGACCCAAGCTAAAGTTCAACCCATCCTCTTCCACCACGCCATCGAGGTGGATCCGGCCCGGCTCTTTGTCGTCGACTTTGGCATCTGCCGAGACAAGATCGGCCTGCCGCAGTGCCGACCAGAGCTCAAGATCCGTGTGTTCAGAGAATGGATCTAGGTTACTACGCACCGTGCCGTGGAAGAGAGTCGGGTCTTGTGGGATGATGGCTAGGCGTGACCGCAAATCATGCAGTCCAATCGTCGCGATGTCGATGCCATCGATGGTGATGTGACCGCCCGAAATCTCCACGAGGCGGAACAGCGTCGACATGATGGAGCTCTTACCCGCACCTGTACGGCCGACGATACCGATACGCTCTCCACCTTTGACATGCATCGACAGGCCCTTTAGCACAAGCGGCAAGTTTTCGCGGTACCGCATCTCAACGTTGTCAAACACGATCTCGCCTTTCTCCGGCCAGGACGGACGAACATCGATAGTATGCTCCGGCGCCTCTTCTTCGAGCTTCGTGCCGTAATGCAGCAGACGTTCCACCGCGTTCATGCCGTTCTCCACCTCGGCAAGCTGCCGCACCGTAAACTGCAGCATCTGCACGATACTCAGAATATAAGACAGAACCAAGCCACCGATAGACGGCGGTACGCTCAAAGCTGATGTCACGACCAGGATGCCTGTCGTGAATACCAACAGATTGCCGATAAGGTCCAGGCGCATCGATAGCCATCGTTGGTTCGAGAATGTGAGGTAATAGGCAGCGTTCATCTCGTCGATGGCGTTTCGGAGGTCGTCCACAAAGTGTCCCTGTAGTCCGTAAGCCCGGATGCAGGCCGTGCCCGAGACGCCTTCGCTGAACTTGGAGAAGACTATGGACCGAAGGACAGACTCGAACCGTTTCACTTCTCGGGCTGACGACCGATAGTACGACGCCGCCAGAATGAAGAAGAAGGTCAACGGAACGAGGGCGATGGCAAAGTAGTAGAAGAAGGCGATGATGAGGGCGAAGATAGACACGACCATGATCAAAGTCAGGAAGTACATTCGCATGGCATCTGTCAGCATGTTGTCCATGACATCGACGTCCCTCGAGAATCGATTCGTGATGCGACCAAGAGGAGTCGTGTCGAAGAATGACATGGGCGCACGTAGCGTTCTCTTCACCGCCTGTGCGAGCAGTGTTTTAGACGCTTGCGTCCCGTAGACGGTAAGTAGGATGGAGAATATGAAGAGGAAAATCGCCTGGGCAGTTCCAAGGGCGGCATAAACACCGATATACAGCGCTTGAGAATAGCCAAACTTGTCTGCCGTCCAGTATGAGAGCCACAGACTGGTGGCGATATTTGCGCCTTGTGCAAGCACCAGGGTCAGAGCAACCCAGAGAGCGTTCAACAAGCCGCCGGATGCTCGTACATAGGTGATGTAGACCGACCATGGCACGCTCGAAACGGCGCGCTCCTCGGCTTGCATGAGTCCCCGGCCCTTCTTCTTATCTTTGCTGCTCTTGTCGGCCGGTTTGGCATCAACCGTGGGCTCCGACTCATCCTTCTTCTCCACCGCCGTCGTCTCCATCAGGTGTTGGAACCCGGGTTCATTCTTCATCAGATTGTCAAACGTGTCAACCGCACGGATCTTACCGCCATCCATCCAGACGATGCGGTCACAGCGACTCAAAACCCACAGCTGATGTGTGGCAAGGATTCGGCATTTGTCCTTCATGAGTCCCAAAATGGCATTGTCCATGATATGGCGGCCGACGTGTGCGTCGACGGCACTGAGAGGGTCGTCCATGAGCACAATGTCCGCGTCGAAGTAGATGGCACGGGCAATGTTGATTCTCTGCTTCTGCCCACCGGACACGGTGATGCCCCTCTCGCCAATCTCGGTAGCGTCACCATCCGGCAGCATGTCGAAATCGGGTCGCAGGGCACAGCTGGAAGTTCATCATCAGTTAAGTACAGACCTTTAACAGACTAGGATAAAGGGGCAATAAAGAACGGGTTGAACAGCACATACGCGTCGATTACTTCTTTATACCATTCACGATTCATCTCCTTGCCGAACAGGATATTGGTGCGGACCGATGTATTTTGGATCCAGGCGTACTGGGGGCACAGAGCTCTCGATGCGCCCAAGACGACCTCACCAGATGTTTTCCGCATGTCGCCAGCGAGCGCGGCTAGGAGGGATGTCTTGCCACAGCCCACGGGACCGATAACTGCGATGAGTTCCTTGCGTCCCACAGTGAGATTGAGGCCCTCTAGTTTGAAGGGTTGGCGCTCGTCCACCAAGGTACTAGCCGTGTCCGAGTTTGATTCCGACGTCTCCGTGCCTTTTTCGCCCTTTGCTGCCGGTTTCGGCCCCGTCTTCGGAGCACCCTTCTTCACAGCGGCGGGCGTCTCATCGTTTTCTTGAGTGGGTGTTCGCTCCCACGTAAAGGTCGCATCGCTCATGTCGATGGCCTGCTCTCCTTCGGGCTTGTAAACCGAACTATCCTCCTGGTCTTCAGCGAGCATGTAGTCTTGAATACGCTTCATGGACGACCAGGCATCGACAATTTGACCGATGACTATGGGTAGGAGGTTGAGGGGCAGGCGTAACCCGTTAAAGAGAGCCAGAGAAGAGAAGATTTCTGCCGGAGCCAGCCCATGATCGGTGAGAGAGTAGGTGATGAAGGAGAGGAAGGAAGCATAGATGGGAAGTGATATGCTAACAGAGTTGATGGCATTTCGGATTGCCAAAAGAACTTGGATACCGCGAATCTCTTGGTCTCGCACTTCGCTCAGGCGCTTTAGAAAGGCGCCTTCCCATCCGAAATACTTGACGAACCGGACAGATTGCAAAATCTCCTGAGTCAGGGCGACTCGTCGGTCGGTAATCTTGTTGATGACCCCGCGGCGCCGGAATAGGCTTCGGATTGCTCGGGTAAGGGCCGGCATGCCGATAACCAAGATGGCGAAACCGGCCAGAGCACTGTAGGATAAATTCACCAGCAGAACAACAAGCGTGATGACGCAACTTATGGGCGCCGTCCACACAACATGGAACAGACCGGACGCTTGATCGATTCGATAAGTGTCGACACTCATCAAGTTTACGATTCGCCCGTTGTTCCATCCTATCCCATCACCAGCAACACCGGCTTTCCCTTCCGCCGTGGGATTGTCCTCTTTCTTGCCATCTTTTTCTCCTGCCTCTGCCTTCCCCTCTTTTGTGCCGTCTTCTTCGCCCTCGCCGTTCCCGTCGCTCGAAGTTGACTTTCCCCCGGCTTTGGCCCGACTTGAGATGTTCATCGACTTTTCGAAGATCATGCTGATCAGAACACCTCGAACCTGACCACCAATCATCATACCACGGTAGATGAAATGGTTTATACCTATGCTCTGGAACACTTGCATGAAGGTGACACCGAGAACCAAGCCGACGCCTCTGGCGATTGGCGGTGGAGGCTCATCCCTTAGTTTATTGGCCCAGGCATCCTGGGCAAACTGGATGAGGTAACGAAGGAAAAAAGGCGAGATTACTTGGAAGATGGAGGCAATCAACTGGCATATGCCGCCGACCCAGAACTCCCAAAAGTACGTCTCATGAACGGCCCAGAGCAGCGGGTACTTGTCGCCATTTTTGACTCGACGATCAAATGACTCCTTACACTTGGTTGTCATCGGGTGTGCCGATCGTTCAGGGTTAACCTTCCAGAGGTCGATTTGCTCTAGGGGGCGTTTATAGCCAACCTGCGGTATCACCAGTCAGATCCATTTGAACTAACCAATTGAGAAATGGCACCATGAGTATCATTGCCCTCGTTACTTACATCCATCAACGGAGCCATCCAGTTGAACGTGAGCTTACTGAAAAAGCCAGCACTCGGTTCTGGTGATTCTTGTCTCTCCTTCGGAACGGGAGGTACAGAACCCCATAGTAGGGGGTTTGGAGTTTTGTACCATGGCTTCTTGGACCTCGCCGGTACGGAAGCGCGAGTGGTGGTGCGGGTTAACGTGCTGGCGTCGGTAGCATAACTCTGGGTCCGCTTCAACTCCTCTCTATTTATGCGCTCATGGATCGACTCTTCGCGGCGACGAATTTCCTCCTCGGGGTCATCCTGGTCGTCATCATCGAGTGTGGGATGATTTGGCGTGACCGGTGTATCGATCTCGCTTCTGGCGTCTGCCGGTTTGGTCTCCTTCTCAGAAGCTTCGTTCGCCATAGTCTAGTACGCAAAAGCTGTATTCCTTTGTGTGTCTTTCTGTATTTCCAGGTGCGTGCACCAGGCGGCGAAGACGAGATGAAGTGGCAAAACGTTCAACCTATATCTCCGGTGCGTCTACACAACGTGATGGCATCTATGAATTCGTCTCTTAAATATTAAACAAGGCCACAATTAACAAGGCATGGGCAAATGGCTGGATATATAGCCCAATAGACAATACCGCGGCTGGCCACCACCAGATGCGGAACATTCAGCTAAAGCAACGGGAGGCTTATACGTTTTGGCTAACAAACAAACAAATATATATATGAAGCTCAATTAGGTCTTTCTTAGTGCATAGTTGGGTCTATGGGAAGAAATCCAACCTAATATGTATGTGCATGGGCTAGGGGAAAAATATTATTGAGTAAGTAGGTAGGCATGTGGCAGAAACGAGAGGGGATGCGGGAACGGGCTTTCACGAACGGGCTGGCGGACGTTGGTGATATGTACAACAGTATTATGTATTTTATTTTATGATGCTTTGATCCCGTCGGCCCCTCTTCTTTCTTTCCCGAAATTTTGCACGCGAGACTCCAGTTGCACCTTCTCGGATACTTTTTTTCCTTGCCGACCCTCCAAGCGGCCTTAAGTCGCAACTACCCGGCTCCGAGCATAATTCTTACTGGTATATGCAAGGTTTCAACATACCAATCAAATAATGGTATAATGCCAAAGCCCGCCACATAGATGGGGGTGCATACTAACCAGATCTATCGAGATTCCATGTACGTAATAACCTCGACCTGCCTATTATTTCAAGCTAGGTCCTAACATAGGTTAGTTGCGACTTGTAATAAAGGTCGGTACTACTCGTATGTATAAATGCCTGTTCACAGTCGGAGCCGCAAATCGTAGGTATTCTCCCAACTCAGAATTACTCCTTGATGTTTGATTATCAATCTTGGACATGAGTACGAGTCAGAATTATTCCTTCGTGTCTGATTATCAATCTTGGGCATGAGTACGAGTAAGGACTGATGCCTGGGGAGATGTATCAGGCTTGAAAGAATTCTGAAGAGGCAAAATTAAGCCCATGTCCTCTTAAAAGTAGTCATAGTCTTTAATAACATTGAGCACACCTCCTCGTAACTCAACAAGCTCAAGAGGAGGAAAGAGAAATCGGTCATGAGTTAAAAGCCCAAGGCCTCCTGGTTGGCTGTAGATAATAGGTTTAACAATTTGAGTCGCATGCCACCATCAGCTCTGCTGCCCTTCTCCAATTCTCCGATAAACCTGCCTCCCGCGGCGTTTCCGTCATCCGGGATACAGTATGAATGTCAAGATCTTACTCACCACACAGTACATAGGGTGGCTGAGGAAAGCAGAACATAACTGGAAGTGCGATCTTCTCATAATGTGGTAAGCCATGCAATCGAACAACAAACTTGATAATGTCATCTCTTTCACATTCTATGTTGTTCATATAATACGGGTAGGGTTAAACGCTTGTTGTATTTTTAATTACCAAGCACAACAGATTTTGTAGGTAATATCGGTTAGCCTAATAAGCTTCGAACTAAGACCGGCGGACTTCCACGCAATTATTAAGTCGAATGACTAGATAATTAGTCTTGTGTCTCATCAATATCAATACTGAACAGCTATCTTCAAGCTTCTTCCTATATAATGACCCTCGACAGATACAGATATAGCTATCGTCGTACAACATAGATCCGAATGCGCCAGTGTTATACAAAGGCATCATTCCAGTTGTCAATCATTTGCAGAAGTTCTGTCTGGACTCTAAATCAAGTCGCTCATCAATTACATCACTTAGACCGCCACTGTCTTACAAATAAGTGCTTTACGAGGATGAGAGCACTCTTGTTGACGAGTACAAGAACTCTTCAGATCTCAGATACAATCCCCTTTTATTACATTCTTTCTCAAAATGTTCTTGAACTGTTGCCTAACAACATATAATCATCTGCTGTCCCTCGCAGTTTCTTTATATACCCTTATTTTCCTTCTTTCTTTGCTTCTTTATTTCCCTTTATACGAGTTACAGACTCGCTTTATTCCCAGCAGAACGGACAGGGTAACAACCCGCCCCCTGCAACCCCCCCAGTTTTTCTTTTTCTTCCCTTTCTTTCCAGACTAGACGTAATTACCAAAGACGGTTCGCAAGCTCTCCTCGGTAATATCGGTATATCACCCGTATTAGGCAGTCTTGGTCTAGGATCACTTTCGCTTACATGCATGACTTGGCCGTCGCTTACGTGTACATATAGTAGATACAGGTAGAACGCGTCTCTTTCTTTTTGACTAGGGACGTCCTTTCACTTTACCAAGCACTTCTAGACTATATTATATCCCCGCTTCAAGGCATAGTGGTAGGTAATCCCTTGGTTTGTTAGTCTCGTATTGTATTTGACATTCAAGTAACCTATGTAACCTAGACCTTGCTGTTGCAAGGTGACACAACAACGTGCCTAGCATATTTATAACATCACCTAGCCTAGGAGTTCGGGAATATAGCCGATGGTCCCCCTGTCCTAGGTTTAAAATCTATAAAAGGTTAATTGCTTGCTTATAATACCAAGGATTGCCAACCTTATCTGGCCTTGGAAACAATAAAAATGCAAGTTTACCTGTAGATAGTTGGCTCACTTCCATGCCCTCTTGAGGATCTTGTCATAGGTAGATTCTCACGGCTTTATAAGGGGTCAACCAAACAGTTCCTACAAGTTAGACAGAATCCCTACCGCCTTCGGGTCCAATTCGGCCGTGACTCAAACTAAACCCACAGAAGAATGAATATACCTAGACGTAAGGTAGGTACCTAGAAAATACCAATCCGAGAATTTGTAATACACTAGATTAGCCCTCTTTCTCTTCCACGCATAGCACACAAGAGAGGGGTGAGGAAAAGCACATGGATGGATAGGCAAGCATCCACATAAGAAAAAGAAACCCCGACGTCACGTCCGCATAATAAAACAGAAACTGTGTAGGTATTCCGAACACGCTACCCCAACAACGTAAAACCTACCTACCTACCTACCTGGCTATCTCACCATGACAGGAGAGGAAATAATAGGACGGCATTATTCCCTGTTCTGGAGCTATATAGTAAAGGGGGTTTTCGGCAACACTTGAATACTACAAACTGCATCTCATGTCTTATAACGGACTATGATACCTATTTTACGTGATTATGCCTTGCTTTATTTTGTAAGTAGATAGAAAAACAGAGCCTACCGAGGTAGTTGGAGGTAGCAACGATCCTTAAGCCTCTACCGGCACGAAACACCTACCTTGAGTTGGATGAAAGAGGGCGTATATAAGTCAAGGCCCAAAAAAAAATACTGGACTGTTTATTATCTAAATCATCCGAGCCCGGAAGCCTCTGGTAACACTTGAGCTTGTAATGACCGCTCGACATGGTGTCGAGGAAACTATTCAAACACTTACGGATCAGCAAGAGCAACTTCAACTTAGGCGCTGTAATGTCCTGCTAGAACCTGCTGTCGAGAAACCCCCGTGATGAACTCGATTATGTATTCTGATCAGTGTAGAGAGCCTTTTCATCTGTAGTCATCCATTAGATTTATCTATGCTGATATGCCACCATCCCTTACTGCTTAAGCACTTGATTCCTTTAGAGCGTCTCCAGTTTTGCGATATAACTCGTACATAATAATAGAAAACAAGGCGAGGCATGTTCCCTTCCCATCTAGAGACCAGGCCGCAAACCGAATACCTTCGCCTTCCCATCTGTGATTCGCTCATCCTCTCCAACGCCGCGCAAGATAGAAAGTAACGAGGTAGCAAGTGTCTTGATCATGAACCTGCTCACAATCAAGAAAAAAAAAGAAAAAAAGAAAGAAAGACGGTGTTCACAAGCTTGTGCCGTACATGGGTCGATACCGATCAAACGCTCTCGGTGTCCTCGTCGCCGTCAAGACCTAGAAGGGTCTTATCCACGTCGTCGAGCTCTTCATCCTCATCTTTAGCCTCGGCATCAGCCTCGGGCTCGGCCTCCTCGCCACCGCTCTCGATACCCAGAAGTTCTTTATCGAATTCGTCTAAATCGTCGGCATCCTCCATAGTGACGTCCCCGTTGCTATTATTTAGATCACCGTTGACCGGCGGCTTTCCGTTGACCCGGACCTTTTTGGATTGTGCCTTGCCGGTATTAGCCAAGCGTTCAAGCTCCATGATGGGGTCAGGTAGCGACTCATCCGAGATTCGGGTGATGGGACGTTGCTTCCTCGGGGGGACCACGCCTAATTCAGGGTGGCCCTCCCACCGACGGAGTCGTCGGTGGGCTCTTCTAATCGACGCCGCATAAGATGTCGGCTCCTCGCCAAAGTTATCTTCCTCGTGCGTGAGCTGACAAAGACCACCCAATCCCCGGTCACGGAAGACTGAGCGTGGATTTGGCTGTGCCTTCATGTCTTCATCGTCGCTGTCCGCAAAGGGATCCGCCATGGCATCGAGACGACGTTTGGTACGAATTATGATGCCCTCCTGGCGTCTTGCCTTGCGGGAAACGTAGTGCTGCTTTCTCAGACCACGATCCAAGATATGCTCCACGCGTTGATTGCGGTTCTGTTCCACTGCTAGCTGGTGTGCGGTAGGAGGCCGCGGCTTGCGCGGCATGATGCCCTCTGGAGGCTGCGAACTACCAGCGGCGGGCGATGGTGCATCGAAAACCTGATGCTTCAGACTTGCTGGTGCGCGACGGCCGGTGCTATGTCCACCTAGACGGGATAAGGCTCTCGGAGGCGGAGTAGACTGGGTACTATCCAAGTCCGACTCGTGCTTCGAAGGCCGTATGCGTGGCAGTATTGCTGCCGACGGACTATCCTCGACCAGGAGCTTAGCCCGTGCCCCTCTCTTAGCCTGGCTGTCCACTGCGTATGCTTGGTCGGCAGCGATTATCTTGGCTCTGTGGTTTTGCTTCTCGTGACCGAACTCGACCTCCTCGGGCGAATCGATATTTTCGCGAGCCTCTTCCTCTTCGGTCATTTCCACCATGCGAGGAACGCCTTGATTCGCCAGGTTGAGACCGTAGTCAACACCGGCACCAAAAGGGTTTTCATCACAACCCTCCTCCGTAAAGTCCGACTCGAGATATTGCCACATGAGCCAGAGGAATGCCCTCGCACGCGAAGGGCTAGTGTAGTTTGTTTTCATGATCAGGTCATGAAACTCGCCGCCGCTCGGAAAATGCAACTCGGCCACGTGTGGTGCTTGAGAACATATGAGAAATATTAGGTTTACTGGGTTTGACCGGGGTGGTTTGAGGTTCTTGAACTCGGACAAGTCGTGGGGTTCGGATCGATCCTCAGCAGCGCCTTTTAAAATCGACTTCAGCCTAGGAGCGTCCTGAAGCTGCTTATAAGCGGAGGCATCTTGATGAGCCTGAAGGGACGGGATAGCGTGATATGTTCGCAGCTGAGCTCGCATTTCGGGGAAAACTTCAAAGGCGCGGGTCAGAAATAACCTTGGAGGTCCAGAGGACGTGTGACATCAGTACTTACAATTCAGTGTGGTGTTCATTCTACCGACATTGACGAGCAAGCAGACCATAGCCATGCCCTTCGCAGCCTCGCGATCACTAAGCAGCTTGTCTCGAAGGACCTTGCTGGTCTTGCTACTTCTCGCCATAGTGTCGATGTATAGATCAGCGAAGCTTTGCTTGGCCGAGGTATTCGGTTCATAACTATTGGTGAAAACCTTGGTGTCGTCATCGAAGACAGCACGAAGGAAATCATATTGGATATCGCGACGCCATAATGGCTCGCCATCGTCCTTTTTGAGGTGCCGAATCTTACCGATCACGGGAAACGACCCTCCCGCGCCTGCAGCCGTGGCACCACCAGAGGCAGTAGCACCGGCAGTAGAAGCCCTAGACTTCCTTTTTGGCCCAAGCGAGTCGGGACCGACCATGCTAGAATCTGGATTGATGTCGGGAGTGCCATCTCTGGGCGTACCGGCGATGCTAGAGGGCTGCGACCAACGGCCGGGCGATTCCCGGCTCGAAGCCATCGAGGGCGACGAAGACAAACGGTCAAGGCGTTGATAGGATACGCACGATGGAGAATACGGATGGTGGAGGTAAGCTGATGATCGAATGTGTTGACGAGCAGCTCGGACAACGTGGCGCTACCGAGACGACGCAGATGGATCAAATCCGCAACAGTGCACGATACAGGTAATACAAAGACACTGGGGAGAATGAAATATGGACGGAGTTAAGGTAGGTGAAATGACGAGCCTATACTAAAGACTGTGCCGCTGTGGATGGTATGTGTCGAAGAAGCATTCTCCGTTTGATTGTAAAGTAAGTAAACTCAGTTTTAGGCGCGGGCGTGGGCGTGGGCGAGTCATCAGATTGTCGGTGGTTGCATATTGTTGCGCGTCCATTCACGTAGAGGTACGAGTAAAATCCTGCTCCCGGTAGCCTACGATATCTTGGTAATAGCTGTACTTGCAGGTTTGGCAGCGGGTAGTAGAGAGGCCGGGGTCAGTGGATCGATTTACCACGTACGTGCATAGCTTAGCTTACCTAACCTAACCTACCTAGGAACTTTATGGACAGATATGCACAACTTGATAGGCTAGAGGTTAGCTTGGTGGGTACGTTAACACTGCTAGCCTGATTAGGTCTAAGCATCTCTTCCTACTTACTCTTGTACGAATATAGCTTCAATTGCAATACCTATTAGTGAATTATACAACAGTAGAGTTAAATTTGAACTGTAAGCTCGGAGCCGTGAGAGTTTGGAGATAAAGACTGGCGCCAGCCTGACATCTAAGATGCAAAAAAGATAACCGTATTTATGGGCTTGATAAGACAGGCTTCAATCTCAAATAGGGATTCTTTAAAGAGACAGTTGGCTAATCTGCCACACCTAACCTTAGCACTACCTACTCGTAGATAGGAGAATACCGCGACAGGATGCGGCTATAGGAACGACCAGCAGTCGAGGACTCGGGATAATTACCCATAGAACCCTACTTCAAAGTATTACCTATCTTACAGTAGTAGAACATACTTAAGGTTAGATCCGTATGCACTTTATATGTATGCGGCATCAATCTAGTTTCATAACGTGACACGAGTATGTGCGCGTGAGCTTCCTGGACTTCGTTACAGGCAAGATGACATAAAAACCGCGTCAACGAAAGAGGCTCAAGGCTGACCTTACGTGTACATCACAGATACATGCATTAAAACAGTCACAAACGGAACGAGTAGCAGCTCAAGATTGAAGAACGTGAACATTTTTTATTATTTGGGGAACACTCAGTCCTGTCCGCGCAAATGGATCCTATGCTGGTCCAACACGGCGCAACGAACCTTCAGCAAAGTTCTCAGCCGATATTTGCAAAAGGGCTATCTATCAGGCAGATGGGGGTATCATCTCGTCCATATGCCAGTATTGTTTGGAGCAGGCCCCAGACATGCTCTGTGAATCTCAAAGAGGTCCGGAAACTGTACCTGATTACCCAGACGCCGTTTTGGTTATCTCGCGAACCACCGTAGTAATTACCATTCTATGCTATGTCCATAGCCTGACCCTGTGATTTCCCACCGTTGGCCAAGCTTTCATGCGAGAAAGCCCTGCCAAACCGAATACCACGAGCGTTCCGCTTTTGTCTATGAAATAAGATGACGGCAACAAATCCGCAGCCGTGCGGACCATGTATTCACCCGTTTCTATGAGGATGTGCGACCCGAGAATTCATCGCCGTCCAAGAGGGTAAAAGCAGGAACATCGAAACGGAGATAGTCGTCAATCGTCGTGAGAAACATCAGTCCATGTCGTTTTGAGGACCAACGAGATTCTAATAGATGAAATGCCCCCGGGCATCCTATGAATCAAGGCCCATCTTTCACCTCGGGGCGTCTCATGCAGCTGCTCGGATGCAATTCACGCCGATATCGTCTATGGGTATCAAGTGATCGAGGGACACAAATGCGCAACCGGAAAACAGACGAATGCCGTCTATCGTATGCCAGTATCATGCCGTAAAACTCGAGCCTGCCTATCGGAAGGGATAGCCGGGATGTTGCATGCCGTGGAAGAAACGAGGTCGGAAACAATTGGCGCGTTGCCATAACCTTGCGTATGAAAATCACAAATGAGAAACAGAAAGTGTAAAAGAAAACGAGGGCGGCAAATGGCATGTACCGCGGTACCAGGGTGAAGCGGTGGGATCACCGGACCCGGGTATCCATCTAAACAGACGGGACGGGCATGCAGATGATGGTAATTTACCACCACGAAGCCTGTCCACCTGGGCCGCCGGGGTTGCCGTAGCTGCCGCCGCCGTATCCAGGACCACCGCCGTAGCCACCGCCACCGCCGCCACCACCACCACCACCACTGTATCCAGGGTTCGGGGGGCCACCGTAGCCACCAGCATTGTAGCCACCGGGAGCAGGTGGGGGGCCACCGAAACCACCGCCAAAGCCAGGACCACCGCCGCCACCACCACCACCGAACTTGCGGAAATCACGGTTGGCACCTTGGCCACGGCCACGACCGCCGCCAGATCGACCGCCACGACCGCCACCGCCGCCGAAAGAACTCTCGCGGGCGATGGTTTCAAGGAATGCCGGAACCTCCTGATTGGCCTCCTTCAAGAGGTCAAGCAGCTCCCGAACGACACCCCGGTTGCCCCGATTGAAGAAAGCAGTGGAGTGACCAGTGTTACCCGCACGGCCAGTACGACCAATACGATGAACATAGTCATCGATGTCTGTGGGTAAATCATAGTTGATGACGTGGGTGACATTGGGGATATCGAGACCACGAGCAGCCACAGCTGTAGCAACTAGGATGGGGCAACGGGCATTGCGGAACATTTCCAGAGCCCGCTCACGCTCACGCTGGGTGCGGTCACCATGGATAGATGTCGCCGGGAAATTCTGGTTGATCAAGAAGTCGGAAAGTGAGTCAGCCATGCGTTTGGTCTCCACGAAGATGAGCGTGAGACCAGCACCGTGAGTGTGCAGGATATCCAATAGGACGGAACGCTTGTCTGCATCTTCAACGTATTCGACCTTCTGGGTGATGTTCTCCGATGTAGAACCCACACGGCCCACAGACAAGAAAATGTAATCTTTCAGGAAATCGCGAGCCAGCATCTGGATATCTCTGGGGAAGGTGGCTGAAAACATCAGTGTCTGACGGTGCTGAACAGAAGGCATATCCTCGCCCTCTACAATGCGACGAATCTGAGGTTCGAAACCCATGTCAAGCATACGATCAGCCTCGTCCAAGACTAGATACTTGATGTTCTGAAGTGAGATACGGCCTCGCTCAATGAGATCCACAAGACGTCCAGGAGTGGCAACCAACAGGTCGCAGCCCCGTTCGATTTGACGAAGCTGAGAACCAATATCGGCACCACCATAGACAACGCACGGTCGCACCCAAGAGCGATAAGCGAACTTGCGAGACTCCTCGTAGATTTGAGAAACCAGCTCACGGGTGGGAGCAAGGATCAAAGAAGTGGGATATGCTTTACGCTGACGGCCGAAGTTGCCAGCAGCGTTCGCGGGAACTGGTGACGGTCCCGTGAGGAAAGCCTGTGAAAGAATGGGAAACAGGAAACCACCTGTCTTTCCGGAACCAGTCTGGGCGCATGCCATAAGATCGCGGCCACCCATGACAATAGGAATGGAATACTTTTGCACAGGAGTGGGAACCTGATAACGAGCCAGCTCAATGTTGCGAAGGAGGTGTTCATCAAGTGGAGGGTGGCTGAAAGCGAGGACAGGCTCAGGGACATCCTGACCCGATGCCTCGACTGGAATATCATCGTATTTCTCAAAGTTGATGCCGGTGTGCTGTTTGGAGGGATCATCAGGAGTGCCGAAGAGCTCCCGCTCGACACGTGGGTTGGGAGGACCTGCGATATGCTTGCCGTCCCGCCACTGGCCGTCACCAGAGCCTCTAGCATGGCCACCACCAGAAGCAGGGCTGCCATAAGCATTGCGGTCGAAGTTACGATTATTCCAGTTGCCACCTCCGCCACCACCGCGGTGTGGGCCTTGGTTGGCAAAGCCGGGACCCGGAGGAGGGCCGTCGGCAGGTCTAGGACCACCAGCTGGTCCCCATCCGTTGGGACCGGGGCCAGGGGGAGGGCTAGCGCGAGCATCGTAAGTGTTATTACTATTGTGACATTGGGTTAGCTTAATCCATATTCATATACGAGGTTGAGATCGACAGAGGAGGCGACAGAGAGGATAGGAACAATCCATGGCCGAAGAAAAAAAACCCAATGACGGAGGGCTGGAAGTGTGAGGGAGTACTTACTTAGCCCAGGCGCTGTTATTTAACCCATTCATAGCCGGTGCAGGTCCAGCAGGTGCGGGGCCTGCGTTGCCGCCCATCTTGCCTCTTGCATGAGGCGGAACGTAGGAGGATCTTGCGCCGACAGCAGGTCCCTGCTCGTTGAGGTTGAGGCCATTCATGTTAAGTTGGTCCGCCATATTGAACAGAAGACTGAATGACCGGGAGTGTTATGGACGTTTGGTGTTGAGGTCTAGAATTGGTTCGTAAAGACCCAACTTATTGATTGTTGGTTGTTCACGAGTGATTGTTTCAAATCGGAAAATTTTTCGTGGCGTGCCCAGCCGACGTATCTCTCGAAGAAAAGAACGAAATTGTCTCCTCTGAGAGAAAAGAAAGTACGGCAAGGAACGAAAAAACAAAATCAGAAAGATGAAACCAGTAAAAGGTTAGTCCCTGAACACACAGGACCCGATGTGTGATGTTTGAAAATGGGCGGAAGGGTGGGAGGGTGGATGAGAGGGAGAAGGAGTGGGAAGGGAAAGAAGGTTAAGTATGTTTGCCTAAGGGCAAAAAAATTAAAGAATTGATTAGGTGTCTGTGGCCTACCTACGAGTAGTCCTTGGTACATGTATGTATGTTGATAGGAATCAGGGTAGGCATGTACCTAAGAAATGTAGGTGGGTACTTAGTTCCTATGTTGTTTGTCAAATGGAAAGATGTACTAGTGACTTGTGTATTCTAAATAATTCTCAGCAGGAAGGCGGGTATGTACCATACCTCTCGGAGTGCCCTTTATCTCTGAGAGTTTAGCCAGGTAGTTCTGGGTCATTATCGTAACCTTGAAGAGTGTTTGGACCTTAGTTGTTTGCTCGTATACCTTATTTAAGTAGTTTGCAGAGAATTAAAAAAGTGGCTGACAACATTGCTTAATATATTCACTATTTAGCCCATGTAATATTATACTTGAAACTGTTTGCTTTACACTCCATACACTATGTAAGTTAGATGCCTGTCTACGAGAGTATTTGTACATACCTACATAATGGTTGACAATGACTGGCAAGAGAGGCATCATCCACACGTACGGCATGTTTGTAAGAGCTACATTACGAGTAGGAAAGCAAAACCCTGGAAAAGTAAGAGTTACTTTAGTAGTCAAATACAAGCCCCGGTAATGATCCGATGGGAGTACCAAGTAGACACTAGCCAAGTACCAAGGTGGGATGAACAGGAAATGTCAGAAAATTCAAGTCCCATAAGCCAAGTAGATGTGCATACGAGTACCTATCTGTATGACCAATGAATTTTGTTGTCAGTCGGCCAGAGGCAAATTCTGCAAGGTCTGCGTTCAAGGGATGCCGTATCCAGAGTAATCCAGACATCCTACCAGGCCCGGGGGATAGCCGTAGCTCTGCCCTAGCCACCTGACTACGAGTAGGCTCAAAGGTTG
The DNA here is from genome assembly GCA_022579005.1 of Poronia punctata. NCBI lineage: Eukaryota > Fungi > Ascomycota > Sordariomycetes > Xylariales > Xylariaceae > Poronia > Poronia punctata. Next base: position 163,749 of record MU401528.1, read on the forward strand.
GAAGCGGTGGCAAAAGAAAAATCCATTGTCGTTACATCAGAGGGTGGTTCTTACATCTGGTACCTCTGACTTGGCGCATTCTACCCAGATAGGCTAGGTACATTGTCTATGAGGGCAAGTGGGTTTTGGACACCATCAGGTCCCTGAATATGTTCGGTAAACCGGTGTGCCAAAGACTTATTACGCAATATCTTAGCCTTCCCATATCAACTTTTTATCCATATTTGTGTCTATGTTACATACGTGTATCTATGTGGCTACTATTATCTACGATAGGTAACAGAAGCCAAACTATTATATGACGTGTAATAGGTACACATCTGCTACGAATCGTGCCCGTTTGACACT
>MU401529.1:0-34146 GCA_022579005.1 Poronia punctata
ACTATTTAAAAACTAGCTATATAAGCTACTTAGTACTTTATTAGCTTTTTATTTAGTTTTATTAATAAAAGTAATAAAATATTTACTTTTTATAAGTGTTTTTTTTAAAAGTTTTTATATATAATATTAACTTAAGCTTTTATATTTATATTTATAATAACTTTTTTTAGCTTTTACTTACTACTTAAAAAAACTATAGCTACTGCTTAAAATAGCTTTATAGTACTAAATACTTTATAAAACTTTATTAAAGTAAATTAAATATATTAACTTATTTTAGCTTAGCTTTTAACTTTTTATTTTTAAAGTTTAACTAAGCTGCTTAAATATTTTATACTTTACTTTTAAGCTATTTTAATAGTTTTTGCTTAATTTTGCTTAATTAGCAATTTAATACTAATTGCTTATTTTTTAAGCAATACTTAGCTATATAGCTTTTTTTGCTATAATAGTAGCACTTTATAAAGTTATTGCTAATATATACTAATTTGCTTTAGTTTTAATTTATTTATTATTTTAATAAGTTATTAATTTTTTTTTTAAACTACTTAAGCGCTTTTAAGTTATTTATTAACTTTTTTTGCTTTAGTAAGCATTTAATATATTTTTGCTTTTATAATAGCTTATACTTTTTATTAGCATAATACTAAGTGCTTTATTATTTTTTAGCTTTTTAATATATTATAACTATATTATTAAATAATATATGCTGCTTTATTAAAACTTTTTTTAGTTTTTTTTAAAGTTTATACTAATAGTTAAAAGCTAGTTAGCTATTATTTTTTAATAATATAGCGCTTTTAAACTTTTATACTAATATTTGCTAATAAAAAAAAATCTTTTAAGTTTTTATTTTTTTATTACTAAAGCTTATATAATTACTTTTAAAAAGTTTATTTAAATAGCTTTAAGTTAACGTTTTTTTACTAAATAAACTTTTAAAAGTTATTAAAAGTAGCTTTATTTTTTAAGTTATTATAATTTAATATATTTTAATAAAAACACTAATTTATTTAAATATTAAACTTAGCTTATATTAAAGCTTATATAATTTATATTAAATTTTTATAGCTAAGCTTTTGCTAATTACTTTTTTTTATAGCTATAATTTAGTTTTTAATCTTTATAGTAATAATATTTTACTTTAGCTACTTATAATTATATATAAAAGCTTTAGCGTTATTTTTACATTATAGCTTTTTTTACTTAGTAAGTAGCTAAAGCAACTATAAGTTTTAATTTATTATATTAATAATTTAGTTTAAAAAATTATTTTTTTAGCTTTTTAAACTTTTATAAAAACTATTATAATAAAAGCTTTTATTAAATAAGCTATTATATAATAGCAGCTTAAAGTAAAAAAAATAGCTTTTGCCCTTTTAACCTTTTTAAAAATTGCTAGCTATTAGCTAATTATTTATTTTAATAAATAATATATTTTGTTTTAAGTTTTTTAGTTTACTATTAAGTTTTTTGCTTTTTTTATTATATTTATTATTACTTTTTTATTTTTAATTATTTATAAATTTAGCTTAACTATTAGCTAGTTTTTTTAGTTTTTATTACTTATTTTTAATATTAGGTTTATTAAGCTTATTTATATTATTACTAGTTATTTACTTAGCAATTATAAACTATACTTAGTTTTTAATTTAAATCTTTTTACTAAATATTATATTATAACTTAAAAATATAAAAATAAAAAAGTATAAAGGTTTAAGTAATAAAGTAGTTATAAAGTAATATTACTAACAATTTTAAAAACTAAGTATATTAAATAACTTTTATTTAGTTAGCTAAGTAAGTAACTAAACTAGCTAAAAGGATTAAAAAAAGTATAACTAGCAAAGCTTTGGCTATTAGTTAGCGTAGCTTTGGCCAATAGGTGGTCTATGCGTAAATAGCTTAGCAGATAGGTTCCTTGGCTAGGTGCCCTGTTATAAAAAGTAGTAGTTTTTAAAGTTTAAAAGCTTATAAAAACCCTATTTTAAAGGGCAGCACTTTAAGACTTTAATATAAGGTTTTTAAACTGCTATATAACCTATATTTTAAAAACTAGAGTATATAAGCAACTTGTTAAAAAGATATAGTAGTTTAAACAACTTAGAAAGATTTTTAAAATTTAAACTTTATTATATAACTAATGTATAAGAAAACCTATTTTTTTAAATTTTTTATATTATTATATAAGGTTTAAAGTTTTGTTTAACATATAGACTTTTTATTTTAGGCTAATATTTAAAAGGTTATTTAGTATTTTACTTAGTTTTTATGTTTTAAAGTTTAAACGCTAATAAAAAAATTAATAAAAATTGGAAAAATCCTAATTCTTTTTTATTTTATTTTTATTGTGTCTTGAAATGCTATATTAAAGGCCTGGTATAAAACACCTTTTTTATAAGGTTGTTTTATAAGGTTAAATTTTTAATAAGTACCTAGCTATTATAATGGCTATGCTTGTTAGTTTAAGGTCACGTGACCAAGGGAATAGTTATATAACCTACAAACTATGCACGTTATTGCAAGGTAGGTCCGGGGTAGTACCGAATACTGCCCTTGCTTAGCTAGACCTACTTAGCAAAATAATTTAATTAGTTGCATACTTATATTTTTAGCTAAATATTTATATATAAGTAGTAAGAAAATAGATTTTAGCGTAGCTAGTTTTTTTTTTTTTTTTAATTTAAAATTTTCTATATAGTATTAATATATAGCTATTATGCTTTACTAATTATTATACTATTTTAAGTTTTATTAATTAATTGCTTTTATATAATTAATTTACTACTTATTTTATATTTTTTACTAAATTTAGTAGCTAAAAAATAAAATTATTAACTTTAAACTAACTTAACTTAACTAGACTTTATATATATAATTAATATTTATATATAATTAACTAATTTAAAACTTTATATGCTATAGTATATAGTAAGCAACTTAACTTATTATTGCAAAAAACGGTTTTTTTACTATAACTAATACTTTTATTTTTAATAACTTTAAGTTAAAAAAAAAAAAAAAAAAGACTATTTTAATTTTAATAAAAAAAAAGAAAATAAACTTAACTAATAATTTAATACTATAAAAGCTATAAATAACCTTACTACTTTAGTAGCTTTTATTACTAGTATAGCTAACTAGCTTATTTTTTTTACTAAAAAATAAGCTTTAGCACTTAACTTAACTAACTTAAATATTATAGCTTTTTAAGCTTTTTTAGCTAAATTTTAATAAATATAAAATAAGCTAAACTAAATTAATATATAAGTTAATATAAAAAGCACTTTTGCTAGTAATTATATTATAACTTTTAAAAAATATATTATTTTGCTAAGTAGTACTTTTAATAAAAGCACTTTTATTATTTAGGGCTTAGCTGCTAACTTTACTTTTTAGCTTATTATTACTTTAATTAATATATTAAACTTTTACTTTAAAAAAAAAATTTAAGCTAAAAGTTTTAAACTTTTAATTTTTAATAAAAAAACTAACAACTTTAATAATTAAGTTTAAATAATTGCTTTAAAGCTTAACTTTAATATATATACTTTTTATAATAAAAAATAATAATTAAAATATATATTTGCATGCTTTTTTAGCTAGCTTTAATAATAAGTTAAAGTACGTTTTAGTGCTTATAACTATAAAGTAAGCTTTATATATATTATTAAAATAATTTAAATTTTTAAAACTATTTATAAATTAGTTAACTAAGTAAAAGCTACTGCTTAAAAGCTTGCTACTATAAACTTTAATAATTTTTTTATTTAAAATATTTAAGTTTATATTAGCTATTTTACTAAGTTATTAGTTTAAGCTTATAAACTATACTTTTTTTTTAAAAAAAAAGCTATACTATAGTATAAAAATTTTAATTAGCTATGTTTTTTATATTTATATTTATAACTTAAGCATTTTTTATAAAACTTTTTATAAGTTTTTTTAAAAAAAAAATGCTTAGTTAATAAGTTAAAAATTAAAAGTAAAAAGCTAAAGCTAAGCTAGTAGTATAGCTTTATAAAAGTATAACTTTAAATTAAAAACTTTTTATTTTTATTTTAAAGCTTACTATTTATAAGCAGCTATTTAAAACTAAAAAAAAAGTTTACTAAAAAAATAATATTTATTTTAACTATAATAAAAAAGGTTATATAATTAAAAACTATTTTTAATTTTAAATTAATGCTTTTTTTACTAAATTAATAAAAAAAGTAAAAAAAAATATTTTAGCTAAAAAAATAGCTTTTTTAAAAATTACTTTATTTAATAAATTAAAAAACTAGCTTAGCTGCTTTAAGTTTTTATAATAGCTTATATATTTATTATAACTAAATTAAGTAGTAAAAATAAAACTATTAAATTTAAATATTTTATTTAAATTTAAATTAATAGCTTTAAAATATAAACTACTATTTTATATAATATTAAAGCAAATGCTTATTTTTTTATTAATACTTTACTAACTTTACTACTTTATAAATAATTTAAAGCTTTATTAACTTATTTAAAAAAGCTTATTTAATTTTTTAATTATAAAAGCTAACTTGCTAGCACTATTTTTTAAATATTAATAGCTAGCTTAAAAATTAATAGCTATTAATTTATTAATTAAACCTTTTAAATTATTAATATTAATAATAAAGTTATTATTAGTTTATAATAAATAGTTAAATATTTTATTATTTTAAATTATAAGTATTATTAATTATTATAGCTTAAAAAAACTTTACTTTTTGCTATATACTTACTTATAATTTTTTTAGTAAAAAAAAACTTAGTTATACTAACTAAGCAACTTGCTTACTAATAAAATGCTAATTATTAAAATATTAAATTAAATTAGTACTACTAGCTATTATAATATAATAAGCTTTTTATTTACTTTATTATAGCTGCTATTTAATTTTTTAGCTTAGTTAATAAAAATAATTAAAAAGTTATTATTTTAATTACTATATTTATTTAATATTTAATATATACTTAAAAATAAAAGTTTTTAAAACTATTAAATTTAAGCAAGCTAATACTTATTAAATATATAAAGCAGCTTTAAAGCTTATTAGCTTAAATTAGTGCTTTTTTTTTTAACTATAAGCTTTATTAAGCTTTTTATAAATAAAAACTTAAAATATATTATTTAAGTATATTAATTAATTTTATTTTAACTTGCTTACTTAAAAAGTTTTTTTTTTTAAAAAAAAGCTAATACTTTGCTTTTTTTTTACTTTAGCTTTAATATAAAATTAAAACTAACTAATAAAGTACTTTTTATTAGTCTTTTTTAGTTTTAAACACTAGTTAAATATATTTTTTTTAAAAAAAAACTACTAATAAACTTTTTATTTTTAGTTTTATTAAACCTTATATAAAACCTTATATAGCTTTTATGCTTTTTGCTTTTAAACTAAAATTTATTAAAAAATAATTTTATATTAACTATTATTAACAAAACTATTATTTTAAAAACTATATTATTATTGCTTTAAATATTAATAAAACTATTTTTAACTGCTATAATACTTATTATATATTAAAGTTTTTTATTGCTTATAAATAATTTTATTTTTTAAGCATTTAATTGCTTTTTATACTTATATAAATACTTACTAGTAAAAAGTCTTGCTATTTAAATTAAAAATAAAACTAGCTTAGTAGTAGTTTTTTATTAATGCTTAACTATAAAACTTACTTAATTAGTGCGCTAGCGCTTATGCTAATAATGTTTTAGTTTATTTATAAAAAAAGCTTTAATATTAAAAAAACTATAAAAAAGTTATTTACTACTTATTTATTGCTAGCTTATAAAGTAATATTAATAAGTTTTAATTTAATACTTAAAAAGTTAACTATTTAAGCATAATTATTAAAGTAAGTAAAAGCATTTTTATTAACTTAACTAAAACTAAAGCTATTATAAAGTAAAAATGTTTAAAACTTTATAATACTATTATTATTTATTTATTTTTTAATTTTTATAACTATGTTTATATATTTATTTACTATGTTAGCAAAGCTATTAAGCTACTAAATTAACTTTTTTAAAAAAAAAACTTTTTATTTTAAGCTTTAAATAAAAACCTTTTTTTAACTAACTTAAAAAGCTAGCTTATATTATATTAGTACTTACTTTTTTTTAGCTAGGTTTTTTTATTTAAATAAAAGCTAATATATTTTATAATGCTATTAAAAACGTTATTTTTTAATTATAACTTAATAAAAAATAAAAGCTTATTAATTATTTTTTTAAAACTATAATATTTATTAAGCAAGCTTATTTAATATAAAATAAAAAGTTTTTAGCTATAATTTAAATTTTTAATTATTTTTATAATAAATTACTAAGTATTTAAATTATTATTTTTATTAACTACTAAGCTTTAACTTATTTTTTTACTAAATACTGCTTAAAATTATATTAAATAGCTTAGCTAAACTTTTTATATAAGTTTACTATTAAGTAAAAGTATTGCTTAAAAAAAATATAATTGCTAATATATTATTTTATAAAACTACTAACTTTTTTACTATTAAAGCTTATAAAAAAAAATTAAATGCTTACTTTAATTTTTTTAAAAAATATTATAAGCTTTTGTTTTTAAATTATAATTGCTTTTATTAAAGTTTAACTATTTTTTATACTTTTACTTTTAATAATGCTAAAAAAATTAAAGTTAGTTAACTAAATTATTAAAAAAACTAACTTTAAAAACTAAACACTTATAAAAAAAAGCTAGTTATTTTAGCTATTACTTAAAATAGCTTAATATTTTTTTAAATAGCTTTAATTTAAAAAGCTTATATGCTTAAGTTATAAGCTTATAATAGCTAAAATAAAATAATTTAAGCTTTTTTAGTTAACTACTATTAGCTTAATTTTAAAAAAAATACTTAATAATATATTTATAATTATTAAAATTATTAATATAATAAAAACTTTTATAATAAAACACTAGGCCTTTTATACTTATTACCTTTTTTTTAGCATATATAAAATATTATTATAATTAATAAAAAAAATATGCTAAAAAATAAGCATAGCTATAACTATATATAATATTTTATTAATAAGTTTAGCTGCTTAATTATTATTATTTTAAATAAAAAAACTAATACTATTAAAGTACTAGCTAAAAAGTATTATTGCTACTTATACTAATTTTTTAGCTTTTTAAGTATTTAAATTAGCAATAATAAAAAATAGTTTATTTTATAGCTAATAAAAGCTTTAAACATTTTAATAAGTATTAAATATTATTAAAGTAGCTTTAATTACTTATAAACTTAAAGTGCTATTAAAGTTATTAATTATAAGCTAAATTAACGTTTTTACTTTTATACTAACTAATTTTAAAATAATTAAAGTAATTATATTATTGCTTTTAATTTTGCTTATAACTTATTATATTATTTATTATTAAGTATAAGCTTTTTTAAAATAGCTTTTAAAGTTAAGCTACGTATTAACTTAATACTTTTAGTACTACTTAATAATATAACTAATAAGCTAGCTAAGTATATAGTAAAGTTAATAAAGCAAACTTATAAAGTTTAAAACTTAGCTTATAAATTTGCTTAAAAAACTTAAAAATAGTAAAAGGTTTAAGCTAATAAAAAAAAAAAAATAAACTTTTTTTATTTATAACTAAATTTTTTTTTTAAAAAAAAGTTTTATTATAATAGTTTTTACTACTTATATAAATTTTTAATAAGTTAGTTTATTTAAAATCTTTAAAAAAAAAAGCTATAATTATATTTTAAATCTATTGCTAACTTATAAAATATAAAACTTTTTTTATGCTAATTAGCTATATAAAGCTTTTAATAATCTTTTATTTTAGCAAATTTAACTTTTTTAAAAACTTAAAAAAATTAATAAAAAGCTTAAATATAAAATATAATAAGTTATAAATTTAAACTTTTTAAGCGCTATAAGCATTTTTAGTACTAAGTAAACTAAATTAAATATAATTTAAATAATGCTTAGTACTTTGTTAGCAACTTTAAAAATATATTAATAGCTTTAAAAAACTTTTATAATAGCTACTTTTTAGCTTTTAAACTTTTAGTATATTTTAATAAATAGCTATACGCTATAATAGTAAATATAGTACTAAAAAACTACTTAAATAACTTTAAAGCTATTTATAAAAGCAAGCAACTTATTATAAAACGCTATATTTAAGCTTTAATGCTTTATAAACTTTTAGCTTTTATTTACTTATTAGCTTTACTTAAATTAAAAATATAAAAATAAAAGTTTAAATTTAGTTATACTATATTTAATAAATTATTTATATTATAACTTAACTAAACTAATTTATAATTTAATATTGTTACTAAAATAAAAAAAGGTTAACTAAATATATATTTATAAAAAAAACTTACTATAAAGTATATAAACATAGCAAGTTATTAAAAATATTTTTTATATTAATATTAAAAAAAAAAGTGTTAGCTTTAAATAAAAAAAAAGTGTTAGCTTTTAAGCAGCACTTTTAGTAACCTTTATAATAAAAAAAACCTTAGCTTAAGCGCTTTATACTTTAGCTTTAATTTTTTTAAAAAAAATATAATAGCTATACTTATTAGTTTAAAGTTATATAACTAAAAAAATAGTTATATAACTTATAAACTATGCATATTATTATAAAGTAAGTTTAAAGTAATATTAAACACTACTTTTACTTAGCTAAACTTACTTAGCAAAATAATTTAATTAGTTATATACTTATATTTTTAACTAAGTATTTATATATAAGTAGTAAGAAAATAAATCCTAGCGCAGCTAGTTTTTTCTTTTTTTTTTTAACTTAAAATCTTTTATATAGCGTTAATATATAGCTATTATGCTTTTTTAATTATTATAACTATATTTACTTTTTTAATACTAGGTTATAAAAGCTCTTTTTAAAATTAAATAAACAAAAACATATTAAAACTTATATAATAAACCTAAAACAAGTTAGCTTTTATTTTTCCGATTTTTATTTATTTAGTTATATTTAAAAAGGTTAATAATAAGTACTTTTAAAATAAAAAATTTTAATCCTTGCAATATACCTATAAAATACTTTAAAAACTTTAAGCTTTTAATATAATATCTTTTATTATTTATATTTTATATATATACTTGGCTTATATTTTTACAATTTTTATTTAGGTTTATAGGTAAAGTTAAAAACAAGGTCTAAAACAAAAGACTGTTGCAAATCAGGCGCGTTGCAGATCGTGTCCAAAACGGTTAGATGTGTCATTGGAGTGTCTACATGTACCTAGTACCAGATATAAACGTAAATAAAGACGTCACCTAAATAGAGCCATCTCACTGCGGGGAATTGTCTTGTAGCGACGTAGGGAACTGGAAATTGAACCGCATCCTTACTCGTACTTGTACATCACTATGTCTCGTAGGTAGTCCGGGTACTTACAAGTTACGTGTATAGCCAGAAGCTGCCCACAGTAAAAGTGCAAGTAACCGTCGACTGTACTTTTAAAGCGGCACTATAATTTCCATCAGATAGTAGTACAACGGTTTGCACCGTTATATTGGACAGTTGACTGCAATACAAAGAAAGGGCTATGCTAGAATCGAATAAATTAGTAGTCCTCACAGTACTTATAGGTACGAACATAATACAATGTATGTACTGTTACATTACTGGTCGTCTTATCCCAGCCTACAGTATCTTACGTCTGTAAAGACCTACGGGTATGTTACTCTAGTCTTGTTCGACTCGCCTAACCTTGTTTCTTGCTTTCCCAAGCGCTCCGAGTTGGAATCCAGAACAACTACTTTTTAGCAAGCCTGCACGCTTTGTACAAGCCCCCTCTGGTTGTTCTGGGTTGGGTATCTTCTTGAACTCCAAAAGTACTTGCTGCTGGCTTGTCGGTTGGCTTGCTTGTGCTATCGTGCCGTTGTCGAAATTACTTGCGGATTGGACGCGCACTACCTACCCACCTCTACCTATCTCTTCTAAGTTTCCTACCTAGCACCACGGTCCACTGGCACCGGGACTTGATTCACCTAGGCGGTACCTAATGTCATCCATTTCTCTCCTCCCTCCATCCCACTCAGAGTCGATGAACAACTCAATTTGGTGTTAATTTTCGTAGCCCATCCTGAAGGTGCAGCCCATCGAATATTCTATAAACATACGCCCCGGTGATTCCGCCAACTTGTTGCGCCTCCCTCGTCCTTCTTTCGACTCCGATCTTGTGCCGCCTGCAGACCGGGTACCTGCCTAGCTGACCTTATCTCTCGTAGGAGATATATATTGTACAAACCAGTTTCTGCGGAGTAGGCCGACCCTTTCGAGAATCCTGCACCGTCAATGAGGAAGGGTCTTCTCTACATGTTTGCTGTTTCTTTCATGGTCGGTACGGTGCGTTCTGCCATCGATCCAATTGATCCGTCTCAATCGCTCTCAGCAGCGGGAGAGCGGTACGCCGGCACGGATTGGCTGGCATATGTATCTTGCTCCGCTGCGTTGTGCTCGCCCATCGTCGCTACCTGATTATCGACCCCCGTTCCCCGAAACCTCCAAATCCGCCCAGGCAAGCAACTGCGTACTCAAGACAGATCCGCCGTATCTTAGCGACCTCGCAGGTTCATCATGAACAACGACTTAAGCCTCTCGAGGGCTCTGGGTGGCTTGCGCATAGCAAATCCAGACGATGCCACGCCAAGTCCCCCACAACAACCCCCTGCCGAGTTGAATCTGCCTACCCCAGCCCAAACCAACGAAGACACTCTTCCACCCCTTGTAGAACTACGTAAGACGCAGAGCTCAACACGAAATACAACCACGCCCAGTACGGACCCGGAGTCACCGAGTGTGGCTGCCGGCCGCACCCATGACGGTTCGCCTCCGTATGCTAATGTGTCGCCCCGTCCGGCCTCTGGCATTTATACCACGGCATCTACTGGAGCTGGGCGGGACCAGGCAGCGAACTCGTATCATATTCTAAGAACCGATGCCTCTAGAGCACCCTCACATCCCGAGGCTGGAAGACCAGCCCCAGAATATCCCAACATACCATCCCGGGAGTCTAGCCATCGGGATCGGATGTACAACCAGCCTGGGCCTTCAACAAGCAGCAACGGGCCTTTGCCGCCAAGGAGGAGCTCAAAAGCTTCCCCTGCCGGATACGCCACTATCCCAGGCGTACCAGTAACAAGCGACTCTCGTGGTCGTGCGCCAGACATGCCCGGCTCGACTGGTAGCGAAGAATGGAAAGATCGCGGCGCTGCGGTAGGGGTGCGAAAAGAGGTCGATGCAACTGGGAAAACAATCATGAAGCCGGTGAAAAAGGGGGTACGCGACTTCTCATTTGGTAGGGTGCTGGGAGAAGGGTCCTACAGCAGCGTTTACCTTGCGACAGACCGACAAACACTCAAAGAATATGCGGTCAAGGTACTGGAGAAGAGGCACATCATCAAAGAAAAGAAGATCAAATACGTCAATATCGAGAAGGACACCTTGAACCGCCTAACAGAACACCCCGGCATAGTTCGACTCTACTATACCTTTCAAGACGAAAACTCGTTGTACTATGTGCTCGACCTTTGCAGTGGAGGCGAGTTGCTGGGAGTGCTGAAGAAGACAGGTACTTTCGATGTCGAATGCACGAGGTTCTTTGGGGCTCAGATCCTGGACGCTATCGAGTACATGCACTCGCGCGGCGTAATACATCGTGACCTTAAGCCCGAAAACGTCCTCTTGGATGATCAATTACACGTCAAGATTACCGATTTCGGCACAGCTAGGTTACTGACCGACCCAAGAGCACCCCAGGCGCCACCCAGGATTGAGGACATGGGGACTACTTCTCGCGGCAAGGAGCAGGACGACAACCGCGCAGCCTCCTTCGTTGGGACCGCCGAATATGTTAGCCCGGAGTTGCTCACTAATAAAAACGCTTGCAAAGCTAGTGATCTATGGGCTTTTGGATGTATAATCTACCAGATGCTGGCCGGCCGTCCCCCATTCAAGGGCGGCTCAGAGTATCTAACATTCCAGAAAATAGTCAGTCTCGAGTATGATTTTCCCGCCGGCTTCCCGCCTGCAGCACGGGACTTGGTCGAGCGCCTGTTAGTCTTAGACCCGGCCAGGCGGCTGACTATCGAACACATAAAAAACCACGAATTCTTTGAAGGCCAGCCGTTTGGCAAGGCACTGTGGAGGACCAAGGCCCCGCGATTACGTCCTTATATGCCCCCCTCACAAGAAGGAAAAATCATCCAACTGAACGGCATGTCTGGCAACCAGAAAAACGCTGGAGGTAGACCCGCAACTGGCGGGAACGCGATGAATGGGAATACGCGTACGCCGGGACGCCTGATCACCGATATCCCACCACCATCTCAGCTAGACATCGAATGGTCGCCCGTGCTGACAAAGACAAATGAGAGGATATTGCGGCTTGGCGACCTCCTGGTCATGTCGTCTGCGATCCCCAATAGCCCGTATAATAAGGGTGACGAAGGCCACCGAAAGTTTACTCGGTTCTTCGGTGGTAGCACGACGAAAAAGAGACAGAGGCTTGTTATGGTCACTTCTAGTGGGAGGATCATCATAGCCCCCGCAGGAGGCGAAGAGAAAAAGGCCAAACAGGAAATATCACTCCTGACACCGGATTGCTCTTGGAAAACACAGGTCGATGCTAAAGGACAAGTGGTTTGGTCTGTCGACTCGGTAAGCTAGATATGTCCCCCCGGAGCGCGGAAACTTTGCGCGAATTTGTATCCTTGTTAATTTGCTTACATGATGGATACATTAGGCTGGCTATCACTGGACATTTGAGGATGTTAAGGCGCCTTCATCTCTCGATCCGTCTGGCCCGACACCAGAAGACTGGATGGATACTTTACGGCAAGCTAGGGATATCGCCGTTAACAACGCCGGGTCCTACGCAAGTGATAATGGTTTCGGTGGGATATCATCATCCATGTCAAGTCCTGCTAGCACATTCGGTCCTGACAACTATAGCGTGAGTGACAGGACTTACCGCAATCCCTTAACTCGGAGCCAAGCTAGCCTAGAAGACACCACGGCCAAGCGGAAACGCTTCAGCAAACGACAGTCCAAGCAAGGGTTGGGCCCTGCATTTTAGAACGCCCGCCCGCACACATACCATACAGCGTGTTGATCACCTCATCTCTATCACGTCTACACAGCACCTGTTACTACTCGTGACTACTTTTTCTACGCATGTTATAGCGAGGCGTCGGCTCGGGAATGTTGAAGTACTCTTGGAAGGCATCCCGAGTTATGGAATTAAAGGGCATAGGTTTTCGGCAACATAGTTACAGGTACAGCGACTTAAAAGTTCGAATACTGTTGCCATGTGGCCCTCTTGTGCTTCTGTTCTGGACGGACTTAGAGGGATTACACAATGGGCATTCAGGGATAACACGCTACATTTTATAATACATTACAGCAACAGTCTATGTCTTTCTCAAATGAATTAGCCTCAAACCTTGCAGTGCGTAGGGTGTAAATAATGGGATATAATGAAATATTTATCCTTTTCCTGTAATACATGAGGTACCCACCTTTACGAGTACGTATACACACCAAAGCATTGTTAGGACGCTGTATCTTGAGTGACGGCAGAGACACGGCAGTCAACCAGTAACTAAGGTATTAAAAGTATGTTCTACCGTTCCGTGCTTTGGGTGATCTCATCCTTGATGTTGCTTGTGGGGTAGAAGATTCTTTGAAGATAGGTTAAGTGATCTATATACACGTAGATATCAATACCTCTTCATAGTACCTAGTACTCGTAGTTGGGAATCGTCGGGAACACTGGGGACGACTGGATAGCCGCCGATTGGGTTAGGTACTCGTACTCGTACAGGAGGTTATGAGTACCGCCACAGATGTGACAAGGCATCAGCCACTTTCTTCCCATTCCACGCTAATATCAAAACAGGCCTAGGTAATAATAACATTTTGATGAGCTCAAGCTTTTGCCCAGTTAAAGACGTGGACTCCACAAGCGTCAGATTCTCCCACGATCATTTCCGGAGTCAAACGCGTCGAAGCGCATACCCAGACGCGATTTCAACGGCCAAAGATAATAATAAGTGCAGTTCCCACCAAAGTAGTGACGCGCTACTGTAGATACCGTGGCCAAAGCCCAGGCGCGATCTGCCGTTACTGCCAATCTGCGCGCTGCGACTGGTCGTTCGACAACCCACGATCTCAACTTCCCCATCTTCTTGGTGCCTTTTCGGGCGGCTTGGTGTCGGTGGTCGTACATCATTGTACCTTCTATACCGCACGCTATACCGCTGCAACGGCATCCAGTTGTCTGCCCTTGCCTGGCGATCACGTCTCACAGAATAAACGATTCGTAGTGGCCACAATCGTGGGAAACACAAGACAGTTATCATGATGCAGCCAGGCTACCGCCCATATCCACAGCAGCAGCAGGTGGTGGTGCCGCCGCCTCAGCAGCAACAACCACCACCACCCCAGCAGCGCCCACCTCATTCTGGTGGCCAGCGACGAGGAGGCATTGGTATGTGCGAGTCGTTTTTTTTTTTTGCCTATGATTGTTAGGAACTCTTTCATGCTCGCTTTCGTTCAACCGACATGGGTTGCTTTTATACTGTATTCTAGTTGTTGCGCGCGACTCGCAAGCCTGGCCGCTTGTGCTCATTGTGCTCTGCAATCCCCACACAATAGACTTGCAGCTCCACAGGTCTACCTTGGCTCCCTTGGGCTTGTCGCTCTTGCGTGGATTGGCGGTGGATGGGTCTGACCATTGTATTTTCCGAGTTCTCGGCCCATGTTTTATGGTTGTCCCCGGCCTTGTCTTGACCTAGACTCCTTGCTCCTGCCCGGTGTCCCACATATCGCGCGACAGCCTCTGTATGCCCAGCATATTTCCTATGACCATTTCGGTCTCTAAATGTTGCGCTGTATTGTCATCGATTGTACTGTGCGCCAGTTGTATTTCCCATGCTGCTGATTGTCGACGTCATTTCGCACCCTAGTACACTGCTTTCAAGAGGATTCGTCACGAAATTTCCATCCGTCTAATCTATAACGCAGGACCCATGATGTCTTCCGGTCCGCATCACCAAGTTCCTCTGACGCCAGCTCAGATGGCACAACAGCAACAGCAAGCTGCCATGCAATTCGAGACGGCGAAGCGTCGGAGCCGCAAACCGACAGACAAAAACCTTCCCGATGGCATCGATGACTGTCTAGTGAACGATGTAGCTCAAAGATATCGGGAGCTCAGAGACTTCGAACGGAGGTTGGATGCTACAATGACTCGAAAGCGCCTCGACATCGTTGACGCCGTCACCCGTAGTACCAAGGTTCGTCCATTGGAGATACAGCGTTCTGTGTTTGTGTTCATCACTGACAAAGCGGTTTACAACAAAGCGTTGGAAGACGCTTAGGATATGGATCACCAATACTACCGAAGATCAGATTTGGCAAGGAAATGGCCTGACTGCAGACGCGTTTGATTTCAGCTCGAGCTCAGAGCCTACCTACCGTGTTAAAATAGAAGGCCGTCTTCTGGATGACGACGACGACCTCACCGCCGATGACGAAGAAGCTGGCGGCGCCAGCGCCAGTGACCCAGACCGCATGGATGAAGACGGCCCTGCCGCGGGAAAGTCAACAGCGAACAAGCCCCCTAGATATCGGTTCTCCCATTTCTTCAAGGCCCTTCACGTCGACGTTCCTCCCAATAGAAGAGGCGCCGAGCAAAGCGTCGAGTGGAAGAAGCCGGAGCGAGCAGGCGGGTCATCCAATCTACCTGCTGCTGCTGACTTTGACGAATTGACCTTCAAGCGGAATGGAGATGAGAACCTGAATATTACCATCAACCTAATCAGGCACGAGGAGCCTGAACGGTACGCTCTCAGTCCACAGCTCGAGGACATCATCGATATGGGTGAAGGAACGCGGCAAGAAATTGTCATGGGAATTTGGGAGTACATCAAGATGATGGGTTTACAAGAGGATGAAGAAAAGAGAAATTTCCGCTGTGACGATCTGCTACGGAGTGTGAGTAGAGAAACCTTACTTGGCGACGTACGTATGACTGGGTTCTAACGCACGCGAACAGGCTTTTGGTATCGAGTCTGGATCAATTCCACAATTGACAGACTACATCACTCCCCATTTACGGCCCGTCCCACCGGTTCAGCTCCCTTACACCATCCGTGTTGATGAGGAGTTCCAAAGAGACCCTAAGCCGACCGTATACGACGTCCGTGTCGCAGTGGATGATCCGCTACGAGAAAAGATGACTTCGTTCCTCAACAATGCTGGGTACGCGGGCATGTTGAAGGAGGTCTCCCTCTTGGACGAACAACTAGCGGTTCTCGTCCAAGCCGTCCATGTATCCAAGTCGAAGCATGAATTCCTCAAGTCGCTAAGCGAGGATCCAGTCATGTTTATACGAAACTGGCTAAGCTCTCAAAAACGAGACCTCGAGGTGATTCTTGGTGAGGCTGTGAGGGGTGGCAGCGATGATGCCAGTGGTGACGAGTGGCGTAAAGGTGGTAAGGACAGCATCTGGGGCACGGTTAATGCCCGCGAAAGCGTCAATGCTCTCCTATCCAGAATGCCTTCGCAGCCACAAACGAGGTAACGATATACCCTTGCTTTCGTTTTGTCAGCGGAAAACCAAGATAGGACACTACAGAGCAGCAAGACCGGTACCCGGCGGATGGGACAATGTATTGAGCGGACGAATACAGGCAAATAGGAGGCGTTTTAGGTATTCTTTGTTTCTTGTCGTTCATACCTGTATTATCTGTGATATCCCTAGTTGTTTGTCGGGGAAAGTGCTGTGTTCCTTACAGTGAGCAGGTAGCTAGCGAGGCGTTATCACTAATATTGGCCAAGATTTCTTAGTCCCCTAGAGTACTACTGTTATTAGGACATGTTCTAGAATAGTGAGGAGTAGGTAGGTTACGAGTTATGGTTTGAAATAGACGGGAAACTTGCAGTTTAGAAGCATAACTCCGAGAAAGCTTGGGGTTGCGTAAGTCCCCAATACCTCACTACTAGGACGTATGTAATGATTTTTGTCTTTCATTTTACCCAGGTTACAACGTGGGCTCTCTAAAAGCACAGGTCTATCCAAAGTTCAGAGTATACAATACCCCTCCTTACCTATTTATTATTTATAGTAAACAACAAAAAGTTATCTAGAAAAGCATTCGCGCTACTTTCGACCCTTTCTTTCATTCTTTCTTCCTCCTCGCTGTTAATCAAATTATGTCGGCTGTCTACGCCAAAGACAACACGGCCGTGATCACGGGCGGCGCCTCGGGGATTGGCCTCGCGCTCGCCAAGAAATGCATCGGGTACGGGATGCGCGTGCTCGTGGCCGATCTGGACGAGGCCCGTCTCGATGAGGCGAAGTCGATCCTCGGGGACGGAGCTAGTACCATTCGTGTTGATGTTGGTAATATTGGGGATTGGGCTGGTCTTAAGGACAAGGTTGAGAAGGACTTTCAAGGTTTGTTGTTTTTTGGTTCTGGTTCTGTTTGCTCTATGATTCGATTTGATTTGATTTGGCTTGACCCCTCTCAATTTGTTCACCCCGCCGTCGTATGTGCGTGTGTGCGTGTGTATGTCATGTAACATGGACAGTCTGGTCTATTGATTAGACTAGATGCCAACGGATGGAATAAATTTATCATCTACAAATTTCTTTCTATTCATGGATGAATAAAATATCACCTTGTTATTTCTCAACTATCTTCCCTTCAAACCCCGTTTGCCCCCATGATACATACATGCCTTACCAATTAACACCCATCCCCCCCCCCCCCCCCTTTTTAGGAAAAATCAACCTCCTAGCCCTCAACGCAGGGATCCAAAAACCCACAAGCTTCACAGACAAAGACCCGTCCGGGTTCGAAAAGATCCTCAACACGAACCTATTCGGCGTGATAAACGGGATAACCACCCTCCTGCCATTCGTCACCGTGGAATCCAAATCATCCTCCATCGTCATCACGGGAAGTAAGCAAGGCATAACCAATCCGCCGGGAAACCCGGCATATAACGCGAGTAAAGCGGCAGTGAAGACCCTCGCGGAGCACTTGTCGTTGGATATGGCTCCGAAGGGTGTTTCTGTGCATTTGCTGGTTCCAGGCTGGACGTGGACGCCGCTTGCGGGCGCGAGTAGTGGACGGGAGAAACCGAGGGCTCCTTGGACGCCGGAGCAGGTCGTTGATTACCTCGAGAAGAAGATGGCTGAGGGACAGTTCTGGGTTATTTGTCCTGATAACGATGTCACTGAGGACATGGACAGGCGCCGTATTCTCTGGAATACGAATGATATTATTCTTGGACGGCCGCCGCTTAGTCGCTGGCGCGAGGAGTATTCGGATGACTTCAAGGCTTGGATGGAAGAAGGATTAGGTTAGATGAGAAGCCACGGTTGGTAACATGTATATCGCCACAAAATAGGAAGCTTTGGATGGTCTTTGCGCAAACGTCAAGTGGCCGCGCCGCAATGAATGTATTTGCACTTTACTATCAGACTGTAACACCTTTAACGCCTAGCTGCATGCATGTAACCTCTTCCATGGAGGTTTCCGTGTGTGAATGTCCGTCTACTTAAGAGAGCTCCCTCCCAAGTTCTCACCCATGATATCGACCATATCAGATTCATAGCGTACAGTGACGCCAACTTACAATTCTTTTCTCTGCCCCCCACTACTTTCCGTTGCCCCCTTCTTAAACTGAGATACTTTGACGTGCTTCGTCATACAGGCTGGGGCTGGCGTGTTGGTGCCACTGGAGTCGGGGGCATATTCCTAATTTGTTTGATCAGGAATTCCCTCTCGTCAATGAACTGCTCATCATCGGTACGATCCTCCAGGAAATGCTGTAGAAAATTCAGAAGCTTATCTCGATTCATAAGCAAGATCTTCTGGACCGCAATCGACTTGTTTGGGTTGGCGACGAAGACCTTGAAGACGTGGAAGCCCTCGTATTGCACCATCTTGCGGTCGCTCCGCAGCAAGTTCATACATATTTTCAGGTGCTCGCCTCGGTCGACATAAGCCGTCATCACATTATAGTTTGATCGATCGAGTAATATCTCGCCGAGGAGTTTAATCGACTGCCGCTTCGTCACATAGCTGTTGGACTGTACCAGGATGTTGTTATACTTGTCAAAAAACTGTTCAAAGTTGACAGCCAAGTACCGCGGTACAAGCTCTTTGTGCTTAGTCAAGAGTTCCTAGCAGATCACTGTCAGTAAGCCGCATCTTGGTCTCAGAACTTCAAGCGGTTGAGATTGTGCCATACTCGAAACGTGGTGAAGGCGTCGGCCGCGACTTCAAACGAGCTCTTGTCGATCCAGTCAAAAAACCTCCAGAAGACACCATTTCCGCTCTGCGGTCGATCCCTGTCGATGGCCGTCACTCCCTTCAAACTCGATCCGGGCTGTTCACCGTCGTCGTAGAGTATTATGGCAGCAGCCGCTTCGCTCTTCAACACTTCCCGCAAGACAGACCCCGCTGGTGTTGCGCTCTCTTTATGTTCATAGCCGCGGCATAGTTCTAACAGTACTTCGGGCCGATTGTTTACGACATAGCTCAACGCAACAGGGTCGGTCTTGGGCGATGCTGTCGGCGGACGGAACCGGAAGACGTACGAAAAGATGACTTGGGAGTCCTTGCGAGCTTCGAAGGGGAGGCGGTGCAGGTTTTGGGCGAGTAGGAACAGTAGGTCCTCTTCTATCAGACCTGTAACCAGAGAATACACCTGCTCTGGTGTGCTCTCATACTCTAATCATGTTACCCATTGTCAGCCCGCGCACATCAAGCACCAATTGGGCATAAAACGGGGGGTAGGCATGTATGCTTTGCGCATGTGTATCGCGTACCTGGGATTCCTTGCAGTATAAGTTTCATCTGATTGAGGACCTTGCCCAGTTCTTCGGCCTGCCAGAGATAAAGCGCTGTTAGTGCTACATGTCAATAGAAAGGAAAGGTAGTGCGACTTTGGCCGCACAAGTTATCAAGGTAGCTAATCAGTCACCTTTGCAGGACCGCCAGGACCATCTAGCTTGAGAACATGATCCTTGGCTTGCTTGGACAAATCGATGGTGTTTGTCCGTGTCCTGCCCCTCCCAAACAGGAACGCCATTTCCTAGCGATCTCGGTAATCTAGTGCGTCGGTCTGAATAGGAGGTATACCAAAGAGGTTGAAGGATATGGGTCGGATTAGTTTCGTATTTGTTATAATGTAAAAGGGAGGAGGCCCTTTGAAAGCAATGTCATCAGGTGTATATAGAGGATTCCACAAAATGTTGAGTTCCTTGTTCAGTTGTTGCAAATCATCTTGTCAGGACCGGCGATCGGGATAAGGAGGTTAAAAGCGTGATGAAGACCAAAGTCCAAACACCAGAAACATTACCAGATTGTAAGATTATACTTGTAGTGTAGGCAGTCACTTAACCTGCACCCAATGCTCAAGGTAATAGGTGCGATCTCTACGTGTACGTAGTATCCTGGCGGTAATGAGACTTGATAGGTTGCACGGTAACTGTCGTCAAGGGGTGCGTTTTTGTTTACAAATACAGTACTTACGTGTGTACTATGTATCCAGCCCACTTCAGCTTCTCAAGGGGGACAGGGCGGACCCCCTGGTATGTAGCCAATACAAAACAGCACACATTATAGACACATACGGTTAGGCGGTGTCATTGATTAGCGCGCACCAAGCCAGCTTTAAGCCTAGTTAAGTAGGCGCTAGTGAGATGGCTTGATTTTTTCTCTCAATTTTAAAGAGCAGAGTGTACAGGGGCAAGTAGAGTAACCCCGCGATTAGTGCCTCTGACAAAAAAGTGCCCCGCGGTCGGATTCGATCTGATTCAAATGCATGACAGCGAACCTCTCGGGCTGTGAGTCAAATGTATAGGGGTGCTTAAATCTTCATGGTTTACCTCTAACGGATCTTCCTCTGAAAGCCAACTGACGGCCATTTGTTTTGTAGTTGGCAGCACCTTTAGCAAAACATCTTCACAATGTCCATCGACTTTCCCAAGGCCGAGATCGCCGTCATTGAAAAATGGCGAGAGATCAAGGCTTTTGAGCGCCAGGTGTGCCAACATTCCACATTCCGCGACCTTGCGCGCAAACTTTTGATTTGCATGCGCGGTTTTGCTGATTATTGAATATTTGTAGGTCGAGCTGTCCAAAGACAAACCTCGCTACACATTCTACGATGGCCCGCCGTTTGCCACTGGTCTGCCTCATTATGGCCATCTCCTCGCCTCTACCATCAAAGATATTATCCCTAGGTACTGGTCGATGAAGGGCCATTACGTAGAGAGGAGATTCGGCTGGGATACTCATGGCATTCCTATCGAGCATGAAATCGACAAGAAATTCAATCTTTCCGGAAAAGAGGCCGTCGAGAAATTCGGTCTCGCCAACTACAACGCAGAATGCCGCTCTATTGTCATGCGATACAGTGAGGAATGGAGACATACCATCGAGAGACTCGGACGTTGGATCGACTTCGACAATGACTACAAGGTCAGCCCGCTTCCCCCTTATATCGATGCTGAGATAACCATTTCTTATACTGACACTGGGCAAGACTATGGATACCAGCTTCATGGAGACTGAGTGGTGGATCTTCAAGCAATTGTTCGATAAGGGAATGGTCTACCAAGGCCATAAGGTCATGCCATATTCGACGGGAATGACAACTGCCCTGAGCAATTTTGAGGCGAATCAGAACTACCAAGATGTATCCGACCCGGCCGTAGTAGTTAGCTTCCCTTTGGTATCCGATCCAGAGACCCATCTCCTAGCTTGGACGACGACACCTTGGACATTGCCGACGAATCTCGGGCTCTCGGTGCATCCTGATTTCGACTATGTTAAGATTTTCGACGAGAAGTCAGGCAAAAACTACATTCTGTTGGAGAAGCTCTTGACGACTCTTTATAAAGACCCCAAGAAGGCGAAATATAAGGTGCTTTCGAAGCTGAAGGGAAAGGAGATGCTAGGATGGAAATATGAGCCTCTCTTCGATTATTACTACGAAGAGTTTAAGGAGGCCGGTTTCAAAGTTTTGAATGCAACTTACGTTACCGACGATTCTGGTACTGGTATTGTCCACCAGTCCCCGGCATATGGTGAGGACGATTACAATGTCGCCGTCGAGGCTGGCGTTATCGACAAGACCCGTGGCCCTCCTGATCCTATCAACGATCTCGGCATATACAGCGACAAGATCCGCGACTTCGCCGGTATGTACATCAAGGATGCCGACAGACCCATCATCAAACATCTCAAGGAGAAGGGACGGATCGTGGTCGACTCCCAACTGAAGCATTCTTACCCTATGTGCCCTCGAACCGATAAGCCTCTTATCTATCGCGCTGTGCCGTCTTGGTTTATCCGCATCCCCGAGATCGTCCCGCAGATGATGAAGAACATCGAAGGCATGCATTGGACACCGAGTTTCGTAAAGGAAAATCGATTTGGAAACTGGATCGCCAATGCTCGTGACTGGAACGTCTCCAGAAACCGATACTGGGGAACCCCCATTCCGCTGTGGGTGAGCGAGGACATGACTGAGAGGGTCTGCATTGGCTCTGTTGAGGAGTTGAGGGAGCTCAGCGGTTACGAGGGCGAATTGACGGACCTCCACCGAGACAAGGTAGACCACATCACCATTCCTCGCAAGACCGGAAAGGGTGTTCTACGACGCGTCGAGGAAGTATTCGATTGCTGGTTTGAATCCGGAAGCATGCCGTACGCCAGCAAGCATTACCCCTTTGAAAACAAGGACACGTTCATGGACGGCTTCCCTGGAGACTTTATTGCCGAAGGCCTAGAGTAAGTGTTTACATAACCCCCTAACTCTTTCAAATTCCGTGTTGTGAAATTTCGAGCGTACTCATCTCGACTTACCCGGTGGCCGCTAACATTATCGGATAGCCAAACGAGAGGGTGGTTTTACACATTACTCGTCCTGGGAACTCACCTCTTCGGTGTCTCCCCATTCAAGAACTGCGTAGTCAACGGCATCGTCTTGGCGGAAGACGGGAAGAAAATGTCCAAGCGACTAAAGAACTACCCCGACCCAGGAATCATCATGGAAAAGTACGGTTCAGATGCGCTTCGACTCTATATGATCAACTCGCCAGTGGTCCGCGCCGAGCCCTTACGCTTCAAGGAGGCTGGAGTTAAGGAAGTGGTGCAGAAAGTCCTTCTGCCGCTTTGGAATAGCTACAAGTTCTTTGAGGGACAAGTGGCTCTCCTCAAAAAGGTAGAAGGGAAAGACTACCTATTCGACCCCAAAATGGAGAGCACGAACACCAACGTCATGGATCGCTGGATTCTCGCAAGTTGTCAGAGCCTGTTGCAATTTGTGAACGAGGAAATGACGGCTTACCGCTTATACACGGTTGTCCCGAGATTGCTAGGACTTATCGACAACACAACCAACTGGTATATTCGATTCAACCGCAAGCGGCTAAAGGGCGAATACGGCCTTGACGATACTCTCCACGCTCTCAATACGCTCTTCGAGGTTCTCTTTACTCTATGCAAGGGCTTGGCTCCTTTCACGCCTTTCATCACAGAGACCATCTACTTGAAGCTGCTACCGCACATTCCAGAGTCCCTACAAGGCGAGGACCCCCGAAGCGTCCACTTCCTCGCATACCCCGATGTACGACAGGAGCTCTTCGACTCGGAGATCGAACGCCGCGTTGGGCGTATGCAAAAGGTCATCGAGCTTGCCCGAGTATCTCGTGAGCGCCGAACCATTGGTCTGAAACAGCCACTCAAGACACTTGTGGTGATCCACTCAGACTCGGAGTATTTGGAAGACGTCAGATCTTTAGAGAAATACATCACAGAGGAGCTAAACGTCCGAGACCTCGTTTTGACGTCTGACGAGTCCCTGTACAATGTCGAATACTCAGTCGCAGCCGACTGGCCGGTACTCGGCAAAAAGCTTCGGAAGGATCTAGCAAGGGTGAAGAAGGCGCTGCCGAGCGTGACCAGCGAGCAAGTCAAGGAATTCACTAGATCCGGCTTCATCATGGTCGATGGCATCCGCCTTGAAGAAGGTGATCTGAGGGTGAAGCGCGAGCTAAAGCAAGAGGAGTCTGGAACACTAGAGCCCAACACCGATGACGATGTCCTGACTATCCTCGATGCTGCCATCTACCCGGAATTGGCCGAGGAAGGCTTAGCACGAGAGATTATCAACCGTGTACAGCGTCTCCGGAAGAAGGCTGGGCTCCAGAGCACAGACGACGTAAAGATGGAATATAAGGTTCTGTCTGACCCAGAGGATGTCGGCATTTCAAAGGTATTCGATAGCCAGGCGCCGTCATTTGTGAAGGTCTTGCGGAGGCCCCTAGAAGCGCAGTCGGCTGAAAAGGAGGAGGGTGTCATTGCAGAAGAGGAACAAGAAGTGCAGAAGGCGACTTTCTTGCTGAGGCTATTAAAGCTATAGCCAGCTATCAGATAGCGCCTGTTCTAGGTATACCATGATCTGTTCTCTAATAAAGACAAATGTGTAGATACGAGCATATGCTCTGTTAGCTTGGCGGTATGTGACATCATGTGATTTGCTTAGATGTTAAGATGGCGTTGTTCGGATCCCAGATCTCTGTAACAACCCCCCAAACTGTCAGGAATCCGCATCTTGATCTAACGCGCACAAGTGTGTCCCATCTTCAAACCAAACACCACAGTCATAAGATGCCGAACGACATCAGGTATCAACGACTTCATCGCGGCTTCTTGGCATGCTTCTATAATAGAGAAGAAAAATGAGTATGAGTGCGTTGCATGATATAGGGGTTTCCGGTCACATCTTACCAAGTAACAATCCTTCAATTTCATAAACTCATCAACACATTTATCTTTGCGAACCGAGTTAAAGTCCGCAACTATGCATTTTCCATAAACCGCGGCCTACAATGCACATGTGTCAGATTACCACTCCTCCAAATAGTCGATGTTAGGGTTGTAAGATGCATTGTACATACCTCAGGTGAGCATTGGGAGACTGCGGTGGCGAATTTCTGTATAGGCCGTGTGCGTGGTTGCATGTTTCTGATGTTTGTGTTGAGCGAGTCCAGAATCCAGATATTACCGCCAATACTGGTATGTATCGTAAGATCACAGATGTCTCTCTGCGATTTACGCAGGTGTGTATCCTAGTCTGTATTTGTCTTAATTGACGTCGTTGTGGAGCATCTGCCGCTACGGAACCGAGCCCATTGGCCAGAAAGCAAAGAAGATGAATAAACTAACCGCGACAAAGACGCGCTTTGTACTCGTAGGCCCAATACGGTGTACATGGACATTTTCGAAAACATCTTAATTAGAAGCACATGTCTCGTTCGACACATTGCCAGCAAGCCCGTTGGAATTCCACAATGCGCCTGGCACCCCCTTCTCTCTTTGGTTGCGATTAGATTTTGCTGGGGCTTATTTACAAACATCAACCACGCTCCGGAATGCTTCCTCACGTAGAACTGCGACTTCAGCTTCCCATGCGACAACATAACCGTTGATATGGACGAAATCCGTGAGCTACGGGAGCTCACGGACAATTTTCACTTTTTTTCAGATGACGATGACGCGCACGGATTACGACCCCAAGCCCAGTCGCGTGAACATGGCGATCCTGTTCCAACCGTCGGGTTGCCCGACATGGCGCGAGGCGCCGGCATCGATCGCAATGAATACTCTGACGATGGTAATTTGGATGACTATTGATTCTAGATGGTTGCGCTCTTTTACTGATATGATTACTCTCAGACATCAAGCTCGTGTACGAGATAGTCGTGCGAGCTGAGACCATCTTAGCCGAAGAACTCACGCCATCTTCTCGCCTCCCGACGCACGCGCTTTTCCTTGCATACGACGAGATTCTCCCTGAATATGGATTGGATCCGAGCGAACGCCACATTAGCAAGCTGGTCTTCATGGTGGGCGGCGTTAAGGAATACGACTCTGTTTTGGACAAGTTTAAGCAGATTATGGCAAAAATGAACATAACGCTGGACATTGAGGGACAACCGGACTCCGAATACGAGCGAGACTATACCGTTGAAAATCAGGCGGACCTTCCTGATGTCGCCGCAGCGTATCACGTTAACCGACACGCTGGAAACGCCCACGTCCTGGGTGATGACGAGTTTGATGGTTACAAATCCGGCGCCGATTCTATGCCGGAATCCCCAGCGGAGGCTCTTGATGCTGAAAGAGAGCGCCATCTTGCCGATAAAGCTGAAGCTTTTCGAAGGAGGCATCACGCTCAGTTTTCTGCGGTGTCCATCCTCCGGCGCTGGCACGGCACTTCTACTTACCTCGAAAATCTATGCGCCCAGTCTGAAGCAGGACACGAGGAGGAACTCCTGGACGGCATTCCCGACAAAATTCGCATATGGCGGGCTCTCGCGGCGGCGGCAGCGGACCCAGCTCCTGGCGAAGCGCCCGCCAACACTTACTCGAAGCGTATGGAAACAGTATCAGCTCGTGCGCGCGAGATCTACTTGATCAAGAAAACTATAGCAAAATGGCGACATTTGACTGGGAGAACTGCCGAGAGAAGACGAGAAGCCAGAGCCCTAGCCGAACACATGGCATTGCAGAGACGAGACAGTGAAGAATTCAAGGAAAATTCGCATCTAGCACGTCTTGCTCAAAGAACCTACAGAAACCTTGCCATGTCGCGCGCTTTCTCCGCCTGGTCTAACAGAGCCGATGAAGAAGTAGCTAAAGCTGATCTGGCCGCCAAAACCTACGAGATGAGCCTTAAAGCAAAGGCTCTTGGCTTTTCTAAAAAGGGTTCCGCCTTAGATGCTATGAGGAGACTGTTGGCCAGCAAGGCTACGGGTCCTAGCGATCCTGTCGAGGAGGTACGGGATTCTACCCCTCTGAATCTTATTTTACCTTTACGATCCGTGGTGGGACACTCTGGCCTTCCAGAGGACGCACCTAGACCCCATACTTCACAAGGTCAACCTTCGCGTGCCATTACTGCTGCCCCTCCCCCGCAAGACAGAAGCTCCGTTGAGGACCAGACTGCTTCTGCGACCATGCGACCTTCTACGGTCATTCCTACTGCTTCTGAGCTATTGCCCCTTGCCACTGCTAATGCCGCCGCCGGCAACACCACCTTCATGCGGCCTCCAATGCAGCCTCCAGACGTCAGCACAATTGTGGAGGAGGACGATGATGATCCCCCAGACGATGATCAATTGGACGAGCGCACCAAGTTAGCTCGAAGACATATTTTGCGGATGAGATATTTTGGTGCATGGGAAAGGTACACAAGTGATAACGTTGCCAAAGTCGAGCAATTTGAAGACAAGAGGAAAGCCCAACGGCTTAGCCATTACGTAAGCAGGTGGCGAGAGGAAAATGCTTCGATTCGACAGCAGGCTGTTGAGAACAGGCTTGACTTTGAAGAAGCTAGAGTATACCAAAGGGCTATAGAAACAATTTCGAAATGGAGGGAAAACACAGATTCAGCGATACATTACGAGAGCGGCACCCTTCAACTCTACGCCGACCGAGCCGAATACTATCAGCGTATTACCACAGCGCTCCCTGTTTTGAGGCTCAAAGTCGATTTAGCCGAACAAAAGGATAGTTTGCTTGCATATTACGCACAGCGCAGCAATTATTACCTACGAGCTACCCAAGCCCTGTCGACTTGGAGGGAAATGGCGCCACCAATTTGCGAGGCGCATCAGCTTCAGCAGCAATACAGCGACCGCGCAAACTATTATTATAGAACACGGAATACCATTGTTATGTGGAAGCAAAAGGCCAAGCAGAGACGGAAGGATAGACTACGAGAAGCACATATGGAGACCCGTCGCATTGTGAAGAAGGGTATGGGACAACGATGCATCAAGCAATGGCGTGATGAACTCATATCGAGTTATGACCGCTGTGAGGATATGAATGCGGCTTTGAGGGAAGCTGTCGAGGATCGAGAATGGCGACATGTTTCACGGGCGCTTGACACATGGCGTCTTCGTGCCCAAGAGCGTGTTGACGCGGTATTTATAGGCGAGGACATGCTTGTGCAGAAAGCTCTGAGTCGATGGCGAGACCAGGCAGCACTGCAAGTGGACTTGCAAGTGGAGGCCGAGGGACGTTGGGACGTAAAGACCAAATCGCGGGCTCTGAAGAATTGGAACCTCAGCTCTGTTCAGGGTGCTAATCGACCGGAGATGGTTGCCAACGCTTTGGAAAAGAAGGCGAGACGGCAATTACGACAAGGTTTCGAGACATGGTATGGTCGAACAGCAGACAAGCTCGTTCCGATCGAGCTGCCCAACGGAACTTATGTGAATATGGGTCAGGTGGTCGAGGGCGCCCATCGGCGGGCTACCGAAGAGCGGGCGCGAGGCCTCTTGCAAAAATGGAGAGCAACGACAAAAGCCAGAGCACCGGCGGAGGCGGAAGATGTCTATGCCCCAACACCAGGCCGTCCCCGGCTGTTACTCGCGTCTCTCGGTAGAAGAGAGACTACGACACCGCTGGCACCTGTGCCTAGCCGTCCCCGTTTTCAGGCTCGAGACTCGGCAATGGGTAGATCAGACTTTACGGCAAGAGCTGCTCGCTCCGAACGTCCTAGAAACCTTCGAGTGTCTTGGGCGCCTTAAGAGATGATACGACCTATTATTCTCGTCATTGTGTAGCTACTGATCTAAACATGTTAAAATGCATGGTAAAGGAATGCCATCAGTAATACTAATTACCTAGCTAAAGACAAAAAAAAGCAGATAATTACAGCAGAACAAAGTCAAGGTCCCGGCTGAAAGTGCGGGTCTAATTGTATGTAACCTTAGTACAGTACGATGGTTCCGTAGGTCGGACTGAGAGTAAGTAGGTGCCTAAGGTTACCTCACGTCATCACGCACCTGCAGCTACCAATAATTCAAGCAATTTAGGGGACATTGACGCGGGTCATCCGTCGCAACCGACCCAGGGTGTTTTAAGCTTGGCCAATAATATCTCTTCCCCTCTGTCTCCCGGCATGTACGATATAGGTACTTCCATCTACGTGTACTATTAAAAAGGTAGTTACAGTTCTTACTCATGTGTACCATATTGGACGGCATTTGGCTCAGATGCTTCATCGTATGCTTCTGTTGAATCCATAAACCTTTGTGCCAATAGTAGAATGGAAGTGTAAAAACTGGTATCCTGCGGAGTTGGTAGTTGTAAAAAGCCGGAGCAGGTAGATCTAGCGTTGTGCGCATGTCAAGTCAACCCGATCTTCCTCTTTCAAATCAGTCTCGTATCAGTTTTACGGTGGTTGCGAAACGCGCCTCTCGCTCCGACGTTGCTCTCTACTTCGCACCTGCCGACAAGCCGCTTAGCAATGTTAAATTATATCGACGATACGCGCCGATAGTATGAAGGGTGTCCTTCCGGGGAAGCCAGAAGCTAGCCTTCAAGCTATCTCGACTGGGTGCTGGGACGGCATTCGGGTTATTGTATACATCACTGGAAATGCGCTCTCTATTCTCTCCGACCCGAATACGTTGATACAGACCATCTACGACGACGACGATCGCAAGCTTGAATCCGTTGTTTTCGACGAGTCGTCGGGGAAGATAGCGACGTGTACAGATGCGACCGTCAGGGTATATCGACCGTTGGGACATGCGGATGACTCGCTCAAGGTAAGCATATGTGCGCCAGCGAATCTTAAGATCGTGCTACGAATGATGGGCGTAGGGATGAGGCTAACAGTAACCAGTGGGCATTACAGGCTTCTTTCGAGGTCGAACGAGCTTCGACACCCGCTACGCTTTCGTGGGGTAGCTCCGAAGAGCTCCTCGTCGGCCGAGACTCACTCTGGCTCTACAATACATCCTCCACGCCTCCGATTTGTCACTGGAAACAAAGATTAGCGAACCCGGCAAAACATGCGCTTCTTTCCTACGATTCGTCTTGTATCGCGTCCGTTGGCTACCATGACCGCCTGGTCAAGATATGGCGAAGGTTAAACTTTGGCTTCGAAGAGGTTCACTTCGAATACGGCTATCTA
This sequence comes from Poronia punctata, assembly GCA_022579005.1. Taxonomy (NCBI): domain Eukaryota; kingdom Fungi; phylum Ascomycota; class Sordariomycetes; order Xylariales; family Xylariaceae; genus Poronia; species Poronia punctata. The sequence continues at coordinate 30,066 of MU401529.1, forward strand.
CCACACCCACGTGCCGTGACGAGCCTACAATGGCGTAAACCCTTCCACGTCGACCAGTCGATCGAGAACGTCTTATATACTTTTTGCGCCGATAATACATTGCGGATATGGTATGGCGCACACCACGGCCCGTCGCTCCGCCTTTGGGGAAAGCTCGATCTGGGAGGCGCGATACCGCCAGATCCTAGTTCTAGTAGCCGGGATATGAGGTGGGCTTTTATCCTTAGTCAGAGAGATCTTGCGCATGCGACGGAGCGAGTCATCCAAGACCAAGGAGACGGCCAAGAAAAGGAGGACGTGGCCCTCCAGTACCTGTTGTCAATCGCTAATAGGGACACGGAAATATGCGTTGTACTCGATGGCCATGGAAGCATGTCTGCATGGGCATTGGAGAATATTAGTAGCAATCCAAGGGGAACCAACAATATCGACAATGTCGCATTCGTCAAGTCAAAGGACTTTGATTTCCTCGATCCGTCAACCACACCTCCTCACGTCGAGATTCTGAGCTACTGCAACAAACACTCAGGGCATCTCCATGTCCTATTTCATCACTTAGACGGGCAAGTCGAAGCCTTCGAGAGTAATATTGCGAACCTGCTAGATCCGACACAAAGACCTGGCCGTTTAATCCATCGAGCCACATGGTCTGGTCATTCCGGGCCGATCAAGAAGATCGTCCGAAACTTCAGTGGGCGTGCTATAGTCTCACGAACTGAAAAGGGCGAGACTATCGTCTGGAACCACCATCGAGGCAAGCTCCTCCGGCACAATATCGTTTCCGAGCCACGGCATATCCATCGAATTTGTTTAATCAGGGGTGGCCGTTTCGTTATTCTTCTCCACCATGATACGATTTCAGTGTGGGATTGCAGAACCCCTATCCACAGTCTGCTCGGAGATTGCAAGTATAAAGTATCGGGCAAACCGCTCTGCGTCTTAGTGCTTCCTCGGCAGAAAGTCGACGAGGTCTCTATTGCTCATGTAGCCACTATCACATCCGAGAAGAAAGGGATAGTATGGGAGATACGGCTACCCTTAGAGCCTGGCGCCGAGGGGGCAAACAGCAATGGGCACGGACGAGCTATCCGAGAGTTCTGTACCTTCGAGTTGAAGGATGCGGGGGATCTTGCTTACGTCCTGCCTGTAGATCCTGCCGGCTCGAAACCGATTATATCTGGTTTTCTCGATGTGTTCGCGCGTGATGTGGCAGTCTCCTACACGCGTGACGGGCGCGTCGACTTCTGGACAGCTAGAGTAGACGGCGACAGGGGCCGGGTCGAGTGGCTTTCGACGTCTTCGATGGAAACGGGCGTGTCGCAACCTGCTCTGATAAGTGGTAGCACGATAAAAAGAGCTGCACTTGTCAACCAAGATCGCTCAGCAGTGACGATCTGGGACATTCGAGGTGCTCGTCTAGAATACCAACAGAACTTCGAAAGCCATAACAGGGTTCAAGATCTTGATTGGACTTCAACGCCGGATTCGCAGTCTATACTTGCAGTGGGATTCCCGTATAAAGTGGTCCTGCTTTCACAGATGCGCTTCGACTACCTGAACAAGGGACCGGCTTGGGCTCCGATCCGAGAGATCACCATCAGGGAGTTCACACCGCACCCGATCGGTGATTCGACGTGGTTGAACGACGGTAGCCTCATCATCGGCGCTGGTAACCAGTTGTTCTTGTACGACAGGAAGCTAGAAGAAACCAGCTCTCTGGTCACGAGCGTGCGAACAACACATAATAAGTCGACAAATCGAGACTTGTTTGAAGTAGTACAGAAGCTTAATGGGCCGCTGCCGGTGTTCCATCCTCAATTTCTCAGCCAGTGTATCCTGGCAGGGAAGGATAGGATGGTGAAGCGAATTCTCTCGGCGTTGAATCACACGCTAAAATATTACGTCGAAGGCGATGCCGTTGACGATTATCTCGGCCTTGACTTGTCCGAGTTTTACTTGAGTGACCGCGTAAGTTCTCCTAGGTAGGACATGGTTGACTTACATCCACTGATGAGTATTCTCTAGTCTAATAGTGGTGCCGGTTACAAAAACCAGTCATATCTTGGGGGTGGTATGTCGGTAGACGAAGAGGAAGAGATATTCACAGAAGAAGTTGCGGTCAGCATATGTGAAAAACTGCAGGGAATACCGCTGCCACAGCTGTCCGGCCATGAACAGATCCAGCTCGTGGATATGGTTGAATGTGCCGGTTACGTGGAGAAGCAGCGGAGGTCGCTGGACGAGAACGGATACCGATTCATGGTTTTCTTCCGACAACACGCATTGCGAAAGGGCAGGGTGAACGAAATCCACATGTCGTGGCGAGAAACCAACTGGGCCTATCATTCGACTAGCCAAGACATTCTACTGGATTTTGTAACGCGCAATTATCACGGCACAATGTCATGGCAAGATGCGCGGGAGAGCGGCATATTCATGTGGCTAACTGATGCCAATGCTGTGGTAAGTTTGTAGCCATCCTCCTTTTCTTTTGCCCCCTTCTCTCACTTCCCTTGTGGCCAGAAACTAAGATTGTCTTTAGAAAGCTCAGTTCGAGGTGATAGCTCGCAACGAATATACGAAGAGCGAGATAAAGAACCCAGTTGACTGCAGTCTATTCTACCTTGCTCTAAAGAAGAAGACTGTTCTTCAGGGCTTGTGGCGTATGGCCAGCTGGAACAAGGAGCAAAAAGCAACGCAACGACTGTTGGCAAATAACTTTGATGATCCCAAATGGAAGACAACGGCGCTGAAGAATGCATATGCTCTTCTTAGTAAACGTCGATTCCGTGAGTTGCATGCCTCTACTACCTACTTACCCGCATTACTTTGTCTGTGTACGAATACTAATATATGGAGAAGAATACGCAGCTGCCTTTTTTCTCTTGGCCGATCACTTGCAGGACGCAGTGAATGTCTGCCTTAACCAGATCAAAGATTTACAGCTTGCCATCACCATTGCTCGGGTCTACGAAGGTGATACAGGCTCAGTCTTGGCGAGGCTTTTGGAAAATGAAGTCTTGGCCGTAGCTTCACAAGAGGGAAACCGTTGGCTTGCCTCCTGGGCGTTCTGGATGCTGAAAAGAAGGGATATGGCTGTCCGAGCGCTTATTGTAAGTCCAACCTGTCTGTCCTTGTAGAGAAAGGACTGCCTGTCCTCTCCTCTTGAAGAAAGAAAGGTTAGCGCTGTAAGCTAACATGACGAAACAGACACCCGTCTTTACCCTTCTGGATACGCCGGCATCTCCGGACCTCAAGGCTAAGCTCTTCCTCACAGACGACCCGGCTCTCATCGTCTTATATTCACAACTACGGCAGAAGAGTCTTTTGACACTCCGTGGGGCGTCGAAAGTGACACCTCGAACAGAATGGGATTTTGTCATGCACAATGCAGGCCTATACGACCGTATGGGTTGCGACCTACTAGGTCTTGACCTCGGTACGCAAAACAACACTCTTTCCCACCCCTTCCCTACCCATCGGCGAAAAGAAAAACATTGGATGGCCTATCCGTTCATTACTGACGTTCCGTATAGTTCGTAACTGGGAATTCCTCCGGCACCCTACGGCTGGACAAGGCATGAGTGGGGACATTGTAGACCCGTCAAAGTTACTTCGCCGTCGTAGCTCGCTCATTGTACAGGATATCCCCGTGACTCCGACCGTGCCCGGGGATATGAAGACTGGGGGCCACACTGTCAGGCGGCCTCCGGCGAGCGTGTTCGAGGAGCCTGACGCGAATTCCTTGTTGGATTCCTTTGGCTTCTAATCCAGGTCTAGGTCTAGGCCTTGGTTTCTTGATAGCTATATTATTATTGCGTATTATGGGATGTAGTTTATGTATTACTCTGTTGTTGATCGTCTCTGTTTGATGGTCTGGACGGAAAAGCAATAAGATTAATCATTCACCTATTCTGTTAAGCATACTAAGTAGGATGGGCCGTGAATATATATCTTGATCGATATGTGTCAGTACGTAGATAGGCGGGACAACAGGGTAGACCCCGGAGATGATTACCGGACTTGCCCCCTCATCGGGGGGGGGGGGGGGGGGGGGGGGGGGGGGGGGGGGGGGGGGGGC
>MU401529.1:34156-104278 GCA_022579005.1 Poronia punctata
TTTTATATTTATCTTTGGTATATTGTTCTTTCCGATTATCTTGGGCAACAACGGTTTCCCCCGGTTTTTTTTTCCCTACATTCCCCAACCATCCCCCCCCCCCCCCCCCCCCCCCCCGGGCACAGACAAGATTTAACTTAATCCTAGGATAGAATATATATATACCTCTTTAACATATAGTACCAGTGGCTACAGCGGAATGGCCTAGCGGTACATCCTTTATCTCATATCATTATATTATACCTATATTCTTAACTCTATATCCCTTACTCCTCATCGCTAGGACCCGGGGGTTCGACTCCCTCGGTGGCCAATTATGTTCACTTTTTTTTTCTTCTTTTTTCCCCCCATGTTTATTCTTAGTTTACTTTTCAATTGACGGGAATCTATTTCTCTACCGATAATTGTATGTATATATGCGTCCAAGGTATTTAGTCTTAAGTGTAATATTTTGAAGCGTCCGGCGTAAATCTCCGGTACACATCGGAGTGGACCTCACCAAGGAAGACAAGACTTGCCTCGGATGTATGTAGTTATTGGTGGAGTCTGCCTCGAGAAGCCGGAATGGGTTGATTGATGATTATCGCCGACTACGCCCGGGAAAAGAAAGTGAGGTTGGTTGTATTTCTACAGGAGGTTGTTAGTATAAGAGAATGCCGCTCGACTTCACTTACAGGTGAAGCTTTTATAAACGTCTATCTTTAAACATTCTATAACCTAACAAATATCTATCCCACCTCACTTCATCCATTCATTCATTCATTCATTAAAATGGCATCGTCACCCTCCCCCTTTCCCGAAATGCCCATAAGCGGCATCAAATTCCCCAACACACCCATCATCATCGCCGCCTTTTCATTCACGAAAAAACACACTTCGGAAGCAATATACAACCATTGCGTGCGCAGCGCTTACTGGTCTCTTATCCTGGCCAAGAAACTCGCGCCATTGGCCGACGCGGATGTGGGTTTGGATATGGAGGTTGTGGTGTTGGCGTGTATTTTACATGATATGGGTTGGGCAGATGATAAGGAGGGGGTTTTGTTGTCGTCGGGATATAAACGGTTCGAGGTGGATGGTGCGGATATCGCGAGGAGGTGGGTGGAAGGGTATGGAGGGGAGGAGTGGGATAGGGGGAGGGTGCAGAGGGTTTGGGATGCTATTGCTTGTAAGTCTTTTACTTCTTCTTTTCTTCTTCTTTTTTACCCCCCCCCCCTTTTCCCTGGTTGTAACTCCTGGACTACCTAGACTAGACTAGACTAGACTAACATGTATGATGTACTAGTCCACACATCCGTATCAATCGCCCCCTTTGGATCCCTCGAAGTAGCGACTGCTCACTTGGGTATCTCTGCGGATTTTGCCGGACCGAGATTCCCTTCTGATCCTTGGGCTGATCCCTCTACCACTTCTGATGAAGTAGGTGCCGTGATCACGGTGGAAGAGTTTAGAGAAGTTGTTCGTTGCTTCCCTTATGCGGGGTTCGGCGAGCAAGGGGTTAGGGATATCCTTTGTGGATTGTGTCGCGAGAAGCCGGCTACGACGTTTGATAATTTCGTGGGGAATTTCGGGAGGGAGTTTGGGGTTGATGGGAGGGGGGAGGATAGGGAGGTTTATGAGGGGATGTGGTTGAGGGCTAATGCTACGCGGAATGTTACGGGGGGTTTTGAGTTTTTGGAGGGTTTGTTGAGGGAGGAGTGAGTGAGTGGAAGATAAGGTTGAATTTTGTTGGTATTGTTTGTGTTGGTAATACCGTAAAGATGCTGATATCTTGATTTTGTGACTTTCTTGTAAGGTGTGAAGGAAATTCAAGTTCCTCTAGGTTAGATAGTCCAGCTACGTATGGTTTGTGATAGCTTGACGTCTATCATGGGGACAGTTAAGAGGCCGAGCTTTCAATAGAGTATATACTCTGTGATCTAATGTTTGTCTATAATTTATCTACTCAGTATATACGTACAAAGAAGTCGTCGTTATGTGGGTGGCATTGATGAAGTTAGCAATGTTACAATGATATCCATCCCCATCAAGGACCCTTGAACAAAAGAAATCTTGGCGCATCAAAAGGGTTGTGGATACCGCCAAGCGGGCTAGCGACGCGCTATCACACCTGTCAACCTATCGGGAGTTGCTGTCATCCAATATAGCGGGATCCACCCATGACATCTTGTCGCTTGGTAATCGGAGCTCTGTACTCGTAAATTACCCCAGAACCACCTATTCTTCGTCTTCATTGTTCTCTCTATTATGTTTTTGATCAATCCCGGATATCAATCATGAAAATACGGGAATGAGAAGTGTGATATACGTCTATAATTCTTGAAGGCCGTCGCGGTAAAAACTACGTATGCCCAAACCGGCCAAACATTACCATTTCAATGGCTCCAGATAGAGGAAACAACACGCGGCCCGCCGCCGAGATGGACATCGTTGAAGAGGCCACCCGGCCGATGTCGTCCGCCGGCGATGGCGAGCCGCACGTAAAGTTTCTTCCCGAGGGACGCCATTTTACCTTCCGAGGTGTGGCGGCCGGATTGCTCGTCGGTCTCGTCATCGTCTTCTCCAACATGTACTTTGGCCTGCAGACCGGATGGGTTAGCATGATGACGATGCCTGCGAGTTTGCTTGGCTTCGGCATCTTTAAGACTCTTTCGCGCCATCTGAGCTTCCCTTTCTCGCCTGTAGAAAACGTGCTTGTGCAGTCGGTGGCTGGAGGCATGGCTATCATGCCTCTGGGATGCGGCTTTGTTGGTGTGGTGAGTATTTTCTCTCTCTATTTACGCTACCGGGTGCTAACTAGGCCTGCTCCTAGTTGCCTGCCATGGAATACTTGATGAAGCCCTCGGAGCAAGGGCCGATACATCTAAGTATGACGAAGCTAATTGTTTGGTCCCTCGGTCTTTGTTACTTTGGCGTCGTTTTTGCTGTCCCTCTGTAAGTGACATAGTCATCTATCACCGCGTTAACCTATACTGACTCGTCGGTCAAGGCGACGGCAAGTCATTATAAGAGAAAAGTTAAAGTTCCCCAGCGGCTTCAGCACGGCCGTGCTTATTGGTGTTCTCCATGGCAAAGGACAGACTCAGAGTAGCGGAACTTTGGACTCGTCTAAAGCCGGAACCTTTGGAAGCCTCGCACTAGAAAATAGACCACTTATGGATACACAAATCGCGGATGACGAGGAGGATCGCGGCGACATGCAACAGACTGCATCCGGACAGAAGCACAGCTGGGCAGACAACATGAGACTACTGCTAATCAGCTTTGGCATCTCGGGTGTATATACTCTGTGCACTTTCTTCATTCCCGCCCTACGTAATTTGCCACTGTTTGGCACTGTCGCTGCCGAGACTTGGCTATGGACATTGAACCCGAGTTTCGCATACGTTGGCCAGGGCATCATAATGGGCCCGGAGACGACAATCCACATGCTCTTGGGTGCAGTGATTGGATGGGGAATCCTCTCACCTTTAGCCAAGTATCGGGGCTGGGCACCCGGTCCAATCGACGACTGGGAAACTGGTAGTAAGGGATGGATTGTTTGGACTTCACTAGCCATCATGCTAGCAGATGCAGTCATCAGTCTTGGTTACATCGCCTTCCGTCCCCTTGTTGAATATGGGCCGTCGTTGATCTTCTCGCTCAAGCAGAGATATGATCGCGACGGCCTGCGGAGTCTCTTTCAACGTCGCCCGACAGGTTATACAGTTGTCTCTAGTGACGACACCAGTCGACCTTCGACAGCAGGTTCGGATGGAGTAGGCGGTCCATCGGTCCGTGCACGGGGACGCGCACACTCCCTCGATTCGTTCAGTTTGAAAGCCTGGGACCATGACGACGCCCCTCCAGAGCAACTTGTGGGGACCAAGACAGTCAGCATTGGGTTGGTCGTCTCGATAATATTTTGTGTGGCCAGCATTCACTTCACATTCGGTCAGCTTGTTCCGCTATACGGTACCATCATCGCCGTTTTCATGGCTATGCTACTTAGCATAATGGGGGTGAGGGCACTGGGAGAGACAGATCTCAACCCAGTGTCAGGCATCAGCAAGATCGCACAGCTCTTCTTCGCCCTTATCATCCCTCAGACGAACAAGGCCAGCGTGCTCATTAACCTCATCGCCGGTGCCGTGTCTGAAGCGGGTGCTTTGCAAGCTGGGGACCTCATGCAGGATCTCAAAACTGGTCATCTGCTCGGTGCCGCACCCAAGGCTCAGTTCTGGGGTCAGATCATCGGCGCAACAGTCGGTGCCGTGGTGAGCGCTTTCATTTATCGCCTCTACACAGCTGTGTACGAGGTTCCCGGTGACCTGTTTCAGGTTCCCACGGCTTTTGTGTGGATTTTCACGGCGAGACTCATCACGGGCAAGGGCCTACCTCATATGGCGCGCGAGTTTGCTATTGGAGCAGCTGTTATATTTGCCGTCTTTACCATTTTAAGAACGAAAGGCCTCGGAAAGAGATGGCATGCTTATATTCCCGGGGGTATCGCCGTAGCAGTTGGTAAGTGCATTATCTCATCTCATAACCTTGACGTCTCTCTATAAAACACTAAAGAAACGGATGGGAATCTAGGTATGTACAATGTGCCGTCCTTTACCTTGGCAAGGACCATAGGCGGTTTGATGAGTTGGTATTGGCGAGCTCGTCTCAAAAGAGAGGACACTCCTCTCATCGTTTTGGCCTCAGTAAGTTTATATTCAATGAAGCGTGGATAACTAGTACCTAGGTGAACTAACAATATAATGCAGGGCTTCATCTTGGGCGAGGGTTTCTTGAGTATCGCGAACCTTATTTTGCAGAGTGCCCAGGTGCCTCACTTATAAAGACTTGTTCAGCCCCTTGGTTCTCATCATCTAGTAAGAAATATAGGCAGATATGTAGAGTATATTACTTGAGATTGAATATAATACCATCGAACATAATGATACAAAATTTGTCGTTGGATCAATACTTTAAGTAAGGTCGGGAACTTGGGTAGGTATGTACTTTCACGTCAGAGATGTATTATGGAGAAAATACCATGCTTAGTCATCTCCGCCTTTCTCCGATTTTTAGTGCCCCTCATACTGCACTTCATCACGATGGTGGGGTAAAAGGGTAATAAAGTACTCTCATCCTGCACGTTACTATAATAACAAGACGAATTCAAGATGTTGATTAAAGAAAGCCACGCTGACGTCCAGACGAAGGTGGACGGGAAGGATTCTTCCATGAGTAAATAAGACCTAAACCTACCTTTTCCCTACCAAGTTATTGTAACCTAGGTAGCTAACTATAGGCTTTGTTAGGAATCTTTCTCTTCCACCCCACCATCCCGCAATATCCAAATGCGTGAGTTTTTGGTGGTTTATTAAGATCCTGGGTGATGGGTGATGGGTGATGGGTAATCGCTGATGGCCTTTTTGGGGGGTGTTATAGACGGTTTCCGGGTATTGTTTTGTTTAGCGAGATATATCAAGGTACGTTACGTTACGTACATACTCTTTTCCAGGGAGAGAGTGAGAGTGAGAGTGAGTCTTGACTAACAAAATCAAAATCAAAGTTACTGGCCCAGTGGCAAGATTCGCCCGCCAGATAGCAGGACAAGGCTATATCGTAGCGGCGCCATCTTCTTATCATGACTTTACCGGTCCCGAAGCACTGGCGTATGATGTGCCGGGGACAGATCAGGGTAACGAGTGGAAAGTGAAGAAAGTACGTTTAATTCCCCGGGCAGTTGTTGTGATGGCCCCCGTTCTGATATTGTGCTACTATCTAGACGCTACAATCCTACGATGAAGACGGGTATAAGACTGTCGATTACTTGCTCAGTCTTTCCACTTGCACGGGACTTATAGGGACTACGGGCATGTGTCTGGGTGGTCACCTTGCTTTACGAGCTAGTGTAAGTGAGAAAGAAGTGTTCCTCCCTGGTGCCCCGGATAAAAAAAATAAAGAGGCAACATAATCACCATCGTGGAAAGAATAGAGAAAAAAAGGGTGATGAACCTACTGAGACTAACCTCGACAAAAAAAAAAAAAAAAAACAGCTCGATCCCCGCATCAGCGCCTGCGTAGCATACTTCGCAACAGACGTGCACAGCCGAACTCTTGGCCCCCACGCCGGACCCAACACATCAGCCGAAGCGCCGGCGAACAGTACCCACACGATCGACAAGCTAAACGAGATTAAAGGGGAAGTAGCCATGATCTTCGGCATCAAGGACACGCACGTGCCCGACGCCGGAAGGGACCTGATCCGGAAGAAACTCCGGGATGCGGGCACCGTGTTCAGCTTCTACGAGTTCGCCTGGGCTCAACACGCTTTCATCCGCGATGAGCTTAGTAAAGGGCGGTATGACCCTGCCATCACAAAGATTTGCTTCGAGGTCTTGCTCGAGCTTTTTGGTCGTGTGTTGAAGACGGATTTGGGACCTAGGGATGGGAAGACTGTCGAGGTTGAACATGTTTGCTGAAGTCGGGCCAGTTTAGGTAGGGTAGGTTAGGTGGTGGCGGATAAAAAAACCCCCCCCCGAAGCTTTGAAGCTGCTTGACTCGTGGTAGGAATGGGTGGCCTGAGGTGATGATAGCTCCGAGACAGCTTCGAAGCTATGCTATCCTGTTCAAATACTTGGTCATCGATGCCCTTACGAAAAACCCGGGAAGTCGACGCATGTTCTCTAAACCATCTTTGACTTGTAATCTGCCTCTAGTAAAGGCAAAGGTAATAATAGCAACTACGTTTTGGTATTGATGCCCGTTTTCCGGCTTCATGTGTGGTTATTACAAGAAACAAGCCGGGAGAAACAGAGGCAAAAATAGGAAATCCATGGGCCATGTTGAAAGTGCTATAGCGTCTCGATAGCTAATAGTACGTACTTTACCTCATCATCTCCGGGAGAACCGGTTGGTGGATAGAGCCGTCAGTCACATTGACGTTATTAGACTTTAGGTGGCCGATCTAGCTTGGAGGTGTGACTGGAGCTCTAACAATGAGATCAGTAGGGCAACTGGAACTGCTGTCAAAATGCAGTTTTCATAGTTAGCTGAGTCATAAACCTGTATACACGTAGCTAGGTAGGGATACCTGCAAGATTGTTGTTGTTTCCTTACACGTGCTTGTACCATAGAGTTTGCAGTTTGAATTGTTTATCATGCGGGAACCTATTGGGCCCTTAACTTTAAAAGGCAGCGGCAGAGGCAGCGGCAGAGGCAGCGGCAGAGGCAGCGGCAGAGGCAGCCTTTCCGTTTCCCATCTACGCGTGTAACGAGGCCGGTCCCGATGCTTAGATTAAACAGCTACCGACGTGTAGTGGCAATATGCCTCAAAGTTCTCGACGCTTCATGTGGTTTCTTTAGCAGTTCGTTAAAAATATATCAGATACAGAAATACGCAGGTAGATCGTATTGGATTTGCATCCACGTTACATTTTACCACCGCCCTTTCGGACCCTAGAATGTTCGACATATCGATAAAACCGGGCCCATTGCCAAGCTGTGGCGGGGGATGAGGCTAAATTTCTTGTACGCATCGCTAACCAGATGTTGCTACAGGCAGCTGTAGGTAGTTGGCACGGAAATGCCGAGTTTAGTGGCAATGCCCATCGGGTTCCAAAGGGTAGAGGCGAGGTTTCACTCCTACGCGCGAGTACCTAGTACATGTACTCGTAGGAACTTGCCTTTTGTCTGAAACCAAAATCTAGCGCCAGAAGCGCCAGAAGCGCCAGTTCGACCAGAAGGAGGGTATTCAGTGGACATTTATCTCCAAAGAATAGGCTTTACTGCCCTCAGATGATGGCGTACAAACTGGAAACGTGGAGCTGTCGTACTGTCCTGTAGAGATTAGAGGATGATTTGCGGTAGGTTAGGTATGTTGTATAATTGGGTACAAACAGAAAGACGCTTGGGTTTGGATGCTTGTTGGCTGCTCTGGTAACCGAAAACATTTTCAAAAATTATAGCGGGGCCGTTTCCGTCGTTGCCTTGCCAAGTTCAAGCTACATACATTGGGATTTCTGTCTAGGAGGCCCATTCAGCCTACCAGGACTCAGGAGCTACCTAACCTAGGCGCCTAAAATTTTCTGCCCAAAGCCAAAGCCAGGTGGGGGCGGGGCAATTGAGGCTTGGGTTCATGTTCATGTACCTTCGTACTAAGTACCCTCCTCCATTGAAGTCGGTACGCGGGGCATATTGTGACCTCATTCAGAGAAGCTACTGTGGGTCCGAACAACTTCGTGGAATCGTAGAGTCAAAAAGCACGATTGCCACAAAAGCCGGCCAGATACCACTAGAATCGAAAAGATAAGTGGATTGTAAGATTCTATGTATGCGAAAGTACCAGTAATCGATTTTTTTGCACTGGTTTAGGCCAGAAACAGCTCGAAACTGCCAATAAAGGGTGAAAACATCCCAGTCGATCCCCGTGAATTCCAGAAGCTTCCGAAAAAAATACACTAGTGGGGTTACAGCTTCCTACCCTCCAGGTATAATAATAAGGTTCACAAACACAGTCAATTTCTGTCTCTCCTCCTTTTCTCTACATCACAAATCCCACAACAGACACATTTTCCGAGATACCCAAAACTTCCCTTTCCATTTCCTAATCACTATCCTCGTCTGTTTCTACATACAAATTTCCATCTTCAGCCATACACATAGCCCATCATGGTCGCTGCCGTCGGTATTGACTTGGGCACGACGTACTCGTGCGTCGGTGTCTACCGAGATGATCGGATTGAAATCATTGCCAATGACCAGGGTAACCGGACAACACCCTCGTTCGTTGCCTTCACAGATACCGAGCGTCTGATCGGAGATGCTGCCAAGAATCAAGTCGCTATGAACCCCTCCAACACAGTCTTCGATGCCAAGCGTTTGATTGGCCGCAAGTTCGCCGATGCTGAGGTTCAGGCCGACATGAAGCACTTCCCCTTCAAGATCATTGACAAGGGTGGCAAGCCTATTGTCGAGGTTGAATACAAGGCCGAGACTAAGACCTTCACACCCGAGGAGATCTCCTCCATGGTCCTGATCAAGATGCGTGAGACTGCTGAGGCCTACTTGGGTGGCACAGTCAACAACGCTGTCATCACAGTCCCTGCCTACTTCAACGACGCTCAGCGTCAAGCTACCAAGGATTCTGGTCTCATTGCCGGTCTCAACGTTCTGCGAATCATCAACGAACCCACAGCCGCTGCCATCGCCTACGGTCTTGACAAGAAGGTCGAGGGCGAGCGCAACGTCCTCATCTTCGATCTTGGTGGCGGTACTTTCGATGTGTCTCTCCTGACAATCGAGGAAGGTATCTTCGAGGTCAAGTCCACTGCTGGTGACACTCACTTGGGTGGTGAGGATTTCGACAACCGTCTAGTCAACCACTTCGTTGCTGTAAGTCTACTACCCCAAAATCTCCTATACATGTCCAATCATCAGTTACTAACCATGCTATAACAGGAATTCAAGCGGAAGTTCAAGAAGGATCTGTCCACCAATGCTCGTGCTCTCCGACGTCTTCGCACTGCTTGCGAGCGAGCCAAGCGTACCCTATCCTCTTCTGCCCAGACCTCCATTGAAATCGACTCCCTGTTCGAGGGTATCGACTTCTACACGTCTATCACCCGTGCCAGATTCGAAGAGCTCTGCCAGGATCTCTTCCGGTCTACCATCCAGCCCGTTGACCGTGTCCTGGCTGATGCCAAGATCGACAAGTCTCAGGTCCACGAGATCGTCCTCGTCGGTGGCTCGACCCGTATCCCCCGTGTCCAGAAGCTTATCACCGATTACTTCAACGGCAAGGAACCCAACAAGTCCATCAACCCCGATGAGGCCGTTGCCTACGGTGCTGCCGTCCAGGCCGCTATCCTGTCTGGTGATACCAGCTCCAAGTCCACCAACGAGATCCTGCTTCTCGATGTCGCCGCTCTGTCTCTCGGTATCGAGACTGCTGGTGGTATGATGACCAAGCTCATTCCCCGCAACACCACCATCCCCACCAAGAAGTCCGAGGTCTTCTCCACATTCTCCGATAACCAGCCTGGTGTGCTCATCCAGGTCTACGAAGGTGAGCGCCAGCGCACCAAGGACAACAACCTGCTCGGCAAGTTCGAGCTTACCGGCATTCCCCCTGCCCCTCGTGGTGTTCCTCAGATCGAGGTTACCTTCGATCTCGATGCCAACGGAATCATGAACGTCTCTGCTGTTGAGAAGGGCACTGGCAAGTCCAACAAGATCACCATCACCAACGACAAGGGTCGTCTGTCGAAGGAGGAGATTGAGCGCATGCTGGCTGAGGCCGAGAAATACAAGGAGGAAGACGAGGCCGAGGGTCGCCGTATCGGTGCCAAGAACGGTCTCGAGTCATACGCCTACTCGCTCCGCAACACCCTCGGCGACTCCAAGGTCGACGAGAAGCTTGACGCTGCTGACAAGGAGAAGCTCAAGACCGAGATCGATGCTGTCGTCTCTTGGCTCGATGAGAGCCAGCAAGCCACTCGTGAGGAGTACGAAGAGAAGCAGAAGGAGTTGGAGGCCATTGCCAACCCCATCATGATGAAGTTCTACGGTGGTGCTGGTGGTATGCCTGGTGGCATGCCCGGTGGTGCTCCTGGCGGCTTCCCTGGCGCTGGTGGCGCTCCCGGTGCCGGTGCCGGTGGTGATGACGGCCCTACCGTTGAGGAGGTCGACTAAATTGTTCCGCACGTTTAGCTCTTGTTTGATTTGGTTCTTACGGCGTTATCTGGTGTCTACAGCATCATGACAGGCGGTATGGGTAATGCGGTTCTGCCTAGAGATTCTTCGGCGGTAATGATACAGGAACAAAAGTCCCATTTTTACGACTTGCACGGGTGTACCTTAGTATGGCTCCATCCGAAATGAAGCAATGATATAATTCTATACAAAAACTTAAGTGTGCCTCAAACGTGAATGTTGTTAAGAAATTAAAGTGTGAAGTGTAAAATTGTACCTTGGCCAGTCAACCAAATGAGAAGACTACTATGCTCAGTAGTATGCCTTGACTTGATTGATATTCTGTCTCTGTTTGGCGTGGATCGGTAGGTTGCAAATAAAAGCAAGGCTGAGAGTTTCTTCTTGGTGAAGTGGTCTGTTGAGGCCGTATGGTATCCGTATGTGGGAGGGAAACCCGATAATGGCCAAGAGCCAAGACAAGAGTGAGAATCGTGGCCGGAGTCGAAACCGGCATGGTGTTGTTTGGTAACAGGTATAATGCCGAGGAAAGGAGCAAACAGACACCCACCTTGATGGAATGGAATACGTGTATGACTGGCAAGAGAGCAGTTGACCTCGAGTATCGATGTGGAGAAGTTCGAATGTTAGCATGCAGATTGAGGTTATAAGGCTAGGTTAGGTAGACTAGTCATATTTCTTTTATTCCTGATGATGTTAATGTGAATGTTATGAGACGCCAGGGTACGTGAAAGGAAGGGGACGGCGTTGTAGCCAAAGACAAAGCCCGTAATTTAGAGGTTCTTTTGTATCTATTGTGTTGTAGGTATGTATTGGTAGTTTGCAAACCATGGTAAAGAAGTCTATCTCGGAAGACTTCTCGTACGGACTGGATATAATAAGAATGGCTGTGCTGTTCGTAGAAAACCTGCAATTGGAATAAGGAGGGGAAAGTGTGAATATATATACTCTTTTGTTACTACAACTAAGCTAGTCTACAATAATATCTACAATATCCGGGTGGTTAGGGACGGTGGGGGTTACGGCCTGGTATTCCGTAAGACTTTGTAGGAGATGCAGAATTCAAAACACACACACATGTGTGTGTGCGTGTACTAACAAGGAGTGTGGAAGCGGGTTTTTTTTTTCATACCCGCTTCAAGATATCCCTTTGCGTATCATTCCCATCATGAACCAAACCAAACCGCGGCCGGAGGGTCTTTTTTTTTTCTTTTCTCAAGACGTTGCGGCAGCCTTTTGCTCCTCGGCCAACAACCTCTGCACAGCCCTCCTCCGCTCGATCTGCAAAGTACGCCACTCGTCATCGCTAATATCGGGATGTCTATACGGGAGACTAAAAGCGGAGTCGTATGGTAACTTTTCCGGGCGCGGTTCCCAGATATCGGTGCTATTGGGCTTGCCGTCGCCGTACTTGCGCAGCTCCTTGTTGCGGTAATGGTTGCGGATGGCTTCCTCTTTCACCTCGCCCGTGTAGACGCGCGCGCGCATGCAGAACCAGAAGTCGTCCCACAGCTCGCTGCACGACCGCGCCTCGCCCTCGCGGTACACGGCTGTCCATTGCCCGCCTAAGCTGTTGCAGTGGAAGGCTAGGTCGAAGGCTTGTCGGCACGACATGGTGGTTGGGAGGATCGACTCGCCGACTGGGTCTAGACGGGCTGGGCCTTCTTCTTGTCTTTGTGTTTGGGGTTGGGATGCTGTGCGGGAGGAGGATGTTGAGTTTCCGCTTCCGCTCGTGGAAGACCACCATGACGATGATGATGATGAGGAATAGGGCTTTTGCTCGGAAGTCGCTGTCGGTGTGGTCTTATTATTATTGTCGCTACCGCTGCTGCTGCTGCTGCTGCCGAACTCGGCTTGTATCTGCGACATGAACTTTGCAATCTCTGGGTCGCTGTATGCTGGCTCGGGGGCCTTGGTAGGAGGGGACTGGCGGTTCTCTGTTGTGTTGGCGGTGTTGCTGCTTTTGCTCGTATTCGCATCGGCATTCGCCGTCGAGCCGGATGACCATAGCCAACCCATATTGAACCTTTGTCTTCTGTAAATTTACTCCTGTTCCCCTACTTCTCGTTCTTTTGTTCGTTCGACGGTTAGGCGCGTAGGTAGGTTACTGGGAACGTTTCGTTTCGTTTTGACTTCGGATCGCTCGTTTTCTTTCTTTCGACAGAAGGTAATAGTGACGCTTGAGAGAAAGAGGGGGAATATGTAGGACAGTCAAATGCGTGCTGTCATGCGGGGTAGGATGGTTATGTTGTATGTACGTTACGTGCGCAGCTGTTTCCTGTCTGTCTGTCTGTCGCTGTCGAAGGATATCCCGTATACAAGTAGGGTAGATTCTCGGAAGAGACTTCCGGCCGATGCAGGTTGTACCTAGACCAGATTTGGCGGGTAGACTAAATTAAAGCGCCGAACCCCCGGTACCTAGGAAGAAGGACGGTCCGTGTTTTTGATTGTCTATTCATCTAGCATTACTTGATTAGTTTCATTATTATTAAATGTATTTGAGGTAGGTAGATGGTAATTGTGTTGATTCTTAATGGGTTGGTTTACACGGTGAGTCTTGAAGTGGAAACCATGGTCTTTTAGGAGTTAGCCAGAGCCATAAGCCCTGGAGTTACAGACGCTGTTAACAGAATATTTCGAAAAGGATCACGATTCACGACCTACTATAGTAACCCTTACTACTTTATATACGTGTATTTGTGTAGGTTCTGGATCTTTTGAACCACATCAACATTTATAGGGCCGAGGAGGTATCCAGTACGTTTGTGGTCCCGGTCGAGGCGAAATAGAATCCGGGGGGATCCCGACGAGGTATACCGACGGTACGAGGTCGACGGCAAATATCATAGTATATAAAATACACATAGTAGGTACTGAGCTCAAGTCCTACATCTTGACGAAAAGGGTCATGCCAGGAATGGGAGAGTAAAACCAGGTGGTGGGCTCTACGCTACGTGAGCAAAACTATTACGGCCCTATCCTTCGGGCTGAGTAACATTACCCGAGATAACCTTGCGTTGACTCTACCTAGCTACTAAATCATAAACATGTGATTCTCGTTAATGTGGTGATAATAGTCTACCTTGTTGGTGTTCGGGCACATCCTACAGTATAAGTCCTTTCATTACATTGTGCAGAGGTGGAAGAATCCGAACCGATGGGACAAGCAACGCAGACCTCTACGCGTACTTCTGTCGTATCGTACGCGTAGAGCCTACGATTAGACACGAGGAATCCCCTTAGAAGCATTGTATTCGGTGAACAAATAGGGTAGTTATCTAAACTATGAAGCACTGTAGCGGGATATTGAGGGGCTGTTTGGTGTTCGTTCTGTGTACCAAAGTACTGTACCCAGAACCGTTGTGTTTAGCTCGAGTCTTGGCGAATATTGGGCGGGCTGATGATATCATTAGCACCTGATAAGTACCACTCGAGCTTTCTGCCAGGGACAAAACATAATAGAACGTGGAAAGACCGACAGCTTCCACGTGTGTACAGGATATAAAGTTCCCTTTTAGGATTTTCAGGCCTTTTTATACTAAGGAAATAAGAGATATGAGCATAGCTGTAGTAGTCGTTATGCGCGTGTTATAGGTATCCTTGTTGCATTGATTTTGTCACCTGCAGGGCTGACAGGGTGTACATATGTAGCGTTGCTTTTGGTCACCCATCGCATCACTAGATCAAGGATAGGTGGACGAGGTGCTCTACACATAATTTAGGGGACTTCTCAGCCATTGGGAAAATGGCGACGAGATACATGGGAACCAGACTCTGGTCCCTACCCGGTCTCAACTCTCGTCAGGCTTCCCACCGCCTATTTGTCACTCGGACATCTCCGACGTACCAGCCGAGATGGACGGCATGGAAAACTCAACGCGCTTGGAAGAGCGGTATCCCTAGCTCATCCTCTCTCGATGACAAAGATGGGCATATAGACACTGCTCCTAATGAGGCTATTCTCTGGTTCGACAGTAAGAATTCACTTCGAAGTTCTCCTGGCCCCTGGGCCAGACCACCTGAGTCCTGACTGATACTTGCATTGGCTGACAATCGCAGACTTATTCCCTCTAAAGGTTTCCGGCCTATCACGACTGCCATGGATAAACCCAGAGGATGACTTATCTGGGCTCATGAAGCGTTTCCAAAGCCGGAGCATGGGGATTATGGACCCCATCAATCTAGTCAAACGAGCATTATCCGGCGAACTGCCCCTCAAGGTGACCGAGATCCATACCCGGCTCAAAGACGGCGGCGCATTTGTCAAGTTTGAGTACCCACCCGATGTAACTGCCAAAGAGATAGAAGCGAGGATCTCCAAGTTGCTCACCGAGCGCCCTATCAAGCCTTTCTTCAGTCCCTTCCGCGGTATAAAGGCCGGCCTAGTGAAAGGTGTGCCGTGGATCGAAGACTTGCATAGGCTTCCCAAGAGTCGACTCCGCGTTGAGTTTGTCCCCAAGAATCCTGGAGAAGACGCCGTTGAGCTTTCACAGGAGACTCTTTATAGCATGTTCCGCCGATACGGGTCCATCTCTGAAATCACTTCGCAGCCTTGGGACTCCAAGGTTTTACCCAAATTTGCCTACATCGACTTCGACTTCATGAGAGATGCCATCATGGCCCGAAACTGTCTTCACGGATATGTCGTGCCGGAAGAGCTGGGCGGAGGCAAACTCGGCACCAAGTTTCGCATCTCATATGAGCGAAGAACCAAGCCTCATCGCATATGGGATTGGATTACAAACCACCCACGAATCGTCGTACCCGTTCTCGTTGCTCTTCTTACAGGCCTCACCGTCGTTGTGTTTGACCCAATACGGTCCTTCTTTGTGAAAGCTCATGTGTCGCACAAGTTTCGCCTGAGCAACAGCGGAATATACAAGTGGCTTGAAAAACAGACGTCCGATCTGTTGGCTTTCAGGTGGGACAAGTCGGAACAGGCTGGTTTAGATGCCGTCTGGACGGACCGTAAAGATCTGATCGAGCAGATCCAGACATGGCTGATGGAAACGGCGGAAACCTTCATCGTTGTCCAAGGCCCGCGCGGCTCGGGCAAGAAGGAGCTCGTACTCGAGCAGGCTCTCAGGGATCGGCAAAACATCTTGGTGATCGATTGCAAGAAGATAGCAGAGGCCAGAGGCGAGTCGGTCATCATCAAGAAGATGGCTGCCGAAGTCGGCTACCGCCCAGTGTTCTCATGGGCCAATAGCATGAGCAGCATGGTCGACCTTGCCATCCAGAGCACAACTGGTGTGAAAGCGGGCTTCTCCGAGACACTCGACTCACAACTACGGAAGATCTTACAAACAGCAGCTGGTGCTTTGCAGAATCTGGGCTTGCAAAGCCGGTCCAAGAACGACCCCGACGCCTCCCTTCCCCCGGATGCCTGGTTGGAAGCTCACCCTGAGAAGAGAGCCGTGGTTGTGATTGACAACTTCATGTACAGGAACGAAGACAACGCGATTGTATATGACAGGTTAGGCGAATGGGCCGCAGCACTCGTCCAATCGGACGTAGCCCATGTCATATTCCTCACCGACGACTCATCATACACAAAAACCCTGTCCAAATCGCTCCCGGACCGCGTCTTCCGACATGTCGCACTGGGCGATCTCTCGTTGGACGTAGCCAAACGATTTATTCAGAACCATTTGGATGCAGACTCGAGGAACCACGACGATTCTAAGAAGACGAACCAGCCTGAGAAACAACCAACAATCCAAAATGCAGAAGGCCTATCGGAGCTGGATGATTGTATCGGCACACTTGGCGGACGTCTTACCGACCTCGAGTTTCTAGCCCGACGGATAAGGGCCGGCCAGTCCCCCAAACAAGCTGTTGCCGAGATCACAGAACAATCTGCATCGGAGATCTTGAAAATGTTCCTTCTCCCGGGAAAGTCGACGGGGAATGGAGAGAACAAATGGTCGGTAGAGCAAGTCTGGTATCTCATCAAAGCCCTTTCCAAGAAGGACACTTTACGATATAACGAGGTAATCATCTCCGATACCTTTGCCTCTTCCCTCAGTGCGCCGGATGCGGAGACTGCTCTTGAGGGACTGGCAAACGCCGAGTTGATCACCGTGCGTTCCGGCGCAGGCCGACCACGCAGTATTGCCGTCGGCAAACCAGTGTATCAAGCCGCCTTCCGCCAGTTAGCTTCTGACCCGGCCCTCGTCGCCAAGATGGACCTTGTCGTCCTCAAGGAACTGACCAAGATCGAGACGAAGAATATCGAAAAGGCCGAGAATGAACTGGTACTTCTCGGGTCGCTGCCCAAAGTTCCTTCTCAAACCGCACCACGTGTGTCTTATCTGTCAACCAAGATCGAGAGTGCCCAGAGGAAGATTGAGGCGTATGAGAAAGAGATGGGCCAGTTAAAGAAGGTGCTTGTTACCGAGTACTAGAGGATGTAATAATAACTAGGTCCCTTCTTTAACTTGCTGTACACAAAACATTGAAAAGAATAGGCAGGGGGGAAACTTTGTATGATACTGAAAGGGACGAAATACTAGCAATGGGAATTAGCGGCGGTGTTATGATGTGGAATAGAGACATTCTTCTCAATACCTAAAGCAAACCTTCTCGTCTCTTACTAATGTTACCACTCTTGTTTACATGTTGAGCTTCAAATCAAGTAATAAATGTATCTGAAATATTGGTATCAAAGTAGGTTATGTAAATGGCTGCGTAAAAACCTGACCTACACCCTCCAACACAAGAAAAGGGGGAAAGGAGCAAAGATGGAAGAAAAATACCAATTTCATCGCTACTATATGACACTCCCAATCACCCACCTCCCCCCTTTCCGATTTCTTTTCGCCCCATCCATCCATCCATCCATCCTTCTTTTCCGCAGACATGAAAACCTCCCAATTTAATGTTGGCCAAAAGATGCAACAGAGACATGATGAGGATATAGTATCGAGAAAAAAAAACCCCAAGAAACCGCTCATCCAGTAGATATGCTTGTTTGTTTGTAAGTTGGTATGTTTTTGTTCAGTGTATCGCGAGCGGTACAAAATGTAATACACATAAACATAAACCTTTCGCTTGACTGACAACAAGTAAAATTCTCATCCCTTTTTGTCCCCTAACATAACCTAACAAGAAAGATGCAAAGAGGTAAGATACATAAAACGAAGAAACAGAAAAAAGGCTTTCGTAGACAATATAATAGAATAAAGCCTCCTTATGCTTTAGCTGTCCCTGGGTATCCTTCTCCTCCTTCTTCTTCATATATAGGTTCCGCAAGCATCTCGCAACCTTGCGAGAAGAAGAGGCGGGAGGTCCTGTCGGTTTCGTTGCGTAAACTATAATTGTTTCCTGGGAAGTGGATCGTTTTGTTAGTTATGAAGATTACTAAAGGGGAAGAATAAAAACATACCTCTTGGAACAAAAAACATGCCACCCTTGGCGATTCCGAATTCCGTCTGTCCGACCTTGACCTGGACATTCCCCGAATGGACGAAAAAGGCCAGGTGCATCTTGCGAGAGTTCTTGGTTCTCTTTTGCGAATTCGGTGGCAATTCGACGATTCCCGAGGCAAAGAAGGGCAGGCTGAGCGTCTTGGCAAACTTGAACGTCGCATCCTTGATATCCTTGAGCTGGATCGCGTTCTCCGATATGGCCAGCTCGACCGGCTCGACCTCGACCTGGTCTTCGTCTAGCGGCGGTTCGAACTCGTGTTCTGGCCTCCACACGATCACGTCGCCCTCGAGCCGGCCTTCTTCGTATTCCCAGTCTTCGCGCTCGACCTCTGCTTCTTCTTCTATTATGGTGGACGGCTTGGGTCGTCCGGGCTTTCGTCCGGCCGCGCGGCCACGACGCTTGTGTGTGGCTTCGTGTTGCGCCTCTTCCGTGCGTACGATGCCTTTGACGGTGGGCATCTTGAAGTGTCGGTTTCCAGAGTCGACGAATACTTTCTCGGCGTCTTCGTCATATTCGACGTGCTCTCCCTTCCACCATTCTAGCGGTTTAAACGATGTTCGGCCCGAGCGTGTCGTCTTTAGTGCGGTTATCTCTTCCCGTCGCACGGTGACAAGACCGCGGCTCTTGGGTAAAGGAGGGCCACGTTGTATCATTGGAGACTCGGCGCCAACTCCCGACGATTTCCGTTTCCGTCCAGGTTTGCCTTTTTCCCTTTCCACCACAGACCTCGACGAGCTGCTTTGTTCTGCTTTGCTGGGCTTGTTGAGTATTTTTTGACGCTTTGCACCCCTGGCCTCGTCTTCCACATTGTCTGTAGGAGCTTTTGCTGGCCTTCCACGTTTCGAAGCTTTAGGCGGGGTCGGGTCGGGAACAGGTTCGGGTTCGGATTCGGGTTCAGGTTCAGGTTCTGGAACAGGATCTGGTTCATCTTCCTTGGGTTTGGAAGCGGCTTTGGGCCTTCCCCTTCTCTTTTTCACAGGTTCTTCATCCACTTCGTTTTCTTCTATCGACACCTCTGGCACTGGAGCATCGACCTTGTCCTCTTGTTCCTCATCAACTACAGTCTTGGGTTTGCGCCCTCTGCGACCAGGAGGCTTCGATTTGTTCGCCGATTTGAGTTTTTGGACAACAGGCGCCTCCTCCTCCTCCTCTTCTTCTTCGTCTTGTTCCTCCTGTTCGAACTCTTCGGGCTCCGGAATCTCGTCATCATGCCCCGCAGTATCGATAAGTTCCATGGCATCCTCCTCTTCCTCATCTTCCTCTTCATCTTCTGCTTCGGGAGAAATATCAAGTTGTCGGGTCGGTTCCTCGTGATGTCGAGATGATTGAGAGTGACCATTAGTCAACTTTTCGCTGCGGCCTTTGGCGGCGCTACCCTTAGATTGCGCGTTCGCCTGTGGCCGCTTCGCCTGCGATGATGACGCCGACGATGCCGACTTTGAAAAGTTAAGTTTGCGAGCAACTACGCGGTCAGAGCTTGGTTCCGGCGCAGGAACAACCTCGCCTCGGATGGGCGACGAGGTGGGGGGGAGGTGAGGGTTCTGTCGCGCAGGCGAACCCAAGTGCGTTTTTATAGGCGATCGACCGCGAGGAAGGGAAGGCCGACCTTGTTGTAGCTTTAGCATCGTGCCCGGCCCGATTTCAGACCCTACACCAGCAAGTCAATATGTCAGACATTATATGCAGTTTAAAACAGCATCTTCTTTATTCTTCGTCGGACAGGGGTGTACGTACCATCGTCTATCTCCATATCCTGTTCGTCCTGGTCGCTTGGATTGTCCTCCCTCGTGGATGTAGGGTGTGGTTTCCGCGAACTAGGCGCAGCCTTCACGTCGCTTTCGGGTGAAGAGAAAATGTCCATTTTTTCAAAGCCATGTTCATCGCGTACGTTCGATTCCGGTAATTCGATTCCGGTTCGTCTGATTTATACAGTCAGCAACAGAGCATAATACTTGATGCAACCGACTCGGAGCATAGTAATATAATGTACCTCCCAACCACTCCCAGGCTATAAACATGTTCATTTGTCGATTGTGTCTGTCGCCGCGCGGTTTGGCCCCGGGGCGCCATCTTTGTTGAGAATTACCGATTGAATTGACCGGTCGCTAGTAAATAAATACAAAAAAAAAAGGAGGACAAGTGAGACTCAACAACCAGCAAGCGACTAGAGCTAACCTGGACCAGAATTGCGGTTGGAAATGGTACGGCGAACAATGGTGGGGAGTTGGGAACGCGCAAGACGACGCGATGCTCTTTGTAACAGGATAACAAGAAACAGGGTGTCTCAGTACATTGCCCAGACTACATGTTTACTTGCTTCCTGGTTAGGTCCGCGCTGTGACCCACTTGGCTTCGACAAAAAACTGGCCCCATCTGTAGTGGGGCTCTGGAGAGCGCCTTTGACGGTACCTAGATACATACATGTTAATTGATTTCCATAGGTAGTCCGTGCACGTCTATCTACTCGTACTCGTACCTTAACTTGCGGTAATCATCCACGCGAGATGTGATATATCTGCTTTTTATACTCCCAATGGTAAACCTACTTACCATCATAGCGTAGCAATAAGATTTTACAAAAGCATCCCAGATACCAGTAGCCGGGCAATCTACCTAAAATTGTCTTTCACAGGTGCGATGGCTGATCCTTAAGAACGAGCTAACCTAGACCATTCATTGTGAGAGGCCAGGAAAGTGAACTCCCTGTCAATTTTTTGCAGCATAATGGATAGAAAAAGTTCGTTTTCATTTGTGTACGTCCAGAATATCAATAACCACTCATATTTTAAGAGGCAATTCACTACTTCTGGTCAGGGTAATAAGCCAATCAACTTACTTGTAATCGATTACGTTGACTCTCCTTCAGCCAATGTCACTCACAGCAGGCTAACCTTGTTTACCATCCTATTCAAAGCGGCAAACACCATATAAGCCAGGAACCATGGCCAATACAAGGCTCAAGATACCAAACCTTGATATGCTAAGGATAGGTGTCAAATATGCAAGGTATGAGATTAAACCCGAAAAAAAAGGCCGAACTTTCGAGACCGGAGGTCAATCTCATAACACCGACCAAGATCGCTAAAGGACCATAGGTCAGACTGAATATGGGGCATACTGGGTATGAGAAGCCGTCATTTGGGCACACAGTATTCTTTACCACGGCCTGGATAGACCTTCATACCCTTGGCCAAGCTATGACCTACAATATACGAGTACGGTATCCGGGGGGAAGAGGTGCCTGCTACGTCCATGATACAACCAATGGCATTCCACTCATCATGCATTCATAAACTGAAAATGTCCGGTTCCCTTGGTGACTGAACCTGGTCGGTGCCATATCCCGGTGGCATTACGACACATCCTACAGCAGAAGTCGCTCGTTGCATTTCGAACTCTTTATGGGCACCGGACTTCCGGTGTGTAAGTTTACGATATGTGGCCAATGCAAGCGAGTCACTCGTTCAAGTCCGGGGATAAATAACACCCTCTCCCCCCATTTCTCTTTCTCTCTCATGATTCTCAACCATTGCGCTCAGATACACAGTCTACAGCCCAAAATCTCAACTGTTCCAACGAGAAATTCATACTTCATTTCAGTACCATCCAAGCAAAGTCACACTATGTCTCAAGCCTTCACAATGCCACCAAATGCGCCCCCTCCATATGTCGACGTGGTCAGATTCATCGACGACCTGGACATAGCCATGAGTATACAAAACGGCAACTCTTCCAGCCCAAGCCCCGCCGCCCCCTCAACATCCGAGGAGGCCAATTACCCCGGGGAAGAGGAAGAGATCACCGAGCTCGCCCCGTGGCAGAAGAGATGGAACCTCGAATGGCTCCACGAGGCCTTCATCCCACACCTCCGCCACATCGGCTGCCACAAAATCTTCCCACGAAAATTCCTCTCCTCCTGCAAGAAGCAGGCCTGCCCCCGACACCAGATCAAAAAGGTCGCCAAAGACCTCTGGGACCGCTGCCGACTACACGGCAGCAGAAAAACATGGAAGACGGTGGCGATTCTTGAAGAGTGCGGCGACAATCCCCGCTGGGAAGGCGAGCTAACGATCAAGTGGATCCGAAAGGGATCCAACAGCGATCCCGAATTCTTCCCTGGCCCCGAGAACATCAAATGGGCCTATACCTTCTCACCCTCTGGGGACCGCTGGCTACACGGAGACGAGGTCTCCGACCGATCGCCCCGCGTCCCTTTCGTCTTGGAGGATGGACAAGTGCTCCGAAATGTCAAGGCCACTGCGACCCTTGACATTGCCGACGAGGAGACTTTCGGAGGGGAGAGATCTTGTCGCCACTGTGGCGGCAAAGATCAATAAGCGACTTTTGTTTTTTTCCTTTCCATCAGCGATACCAACATAATTATTAAGAGCGACTTTGTTTTCCCCTCAGCGATACCCATCAGCGATACCAACATGATTATGAAGAGCGACTTTGTTTTCCCCTCAGCGTTACCAACATAATTATGAAGAGCGACTTTGTTTTTCTATCAGCGATACCCATCAGCGATACCCGTCAGCGATATCAACATAAGATACCCATCAGCGATACCAACATAATTATGAAAAGCGACTTTGTTTTTCTATCAGCGACACCAATACGATTATGAAGAGCGAGGGCGAAGAGGGGTTGGCGAGCGATGCCCCCCCCTTTTTTTTCGGGTTTTCTTTTTTCACCAAATATATCCTACTCATCAGACCAGCGGTACTTGAAGTTTGGGCGTTCCTTTCTTCCCGACCACAATACCAGAGACCCATGCAAATTGAGTGCAGCAGACGAGTAATCATTATACCATCTCACAAGTTGATAACAAAATTTGTGTTAGTTACCTATATAGATGGATCGTTTGTCGCTGCATCCCCCAGAACTGGCGATAATACCTAACTCCTATCCGACAAAAAGGGGTCGGTAAGTACATATAGCAAAGATCATTTGCTAACTATCTAGATCAAGTCCTCCCTGCGTCCCTACGCTCTGGACATACCTACCATCCGACAGTATAGCTTGGAGTTCCACCCGACTTCAGGAATCAGGATATACAAAAAAAAAAAAAAAAAAAAAAAAAAAAAAAAAAAGGTTAGGTTTGTTTAAGGTCGACGGGTGGCGGTGCGCAAAGTGTGGTGTGATACCGTGTGAGTAGGTAAGTCGGTAAGTAAATACCTAGGTACTCAGACAAGGCAAATAAAGTTGGTGATGAGACGCGAGGTGGGAGGGTTTCAAACGCAAGGCCGTGTGTTCCCCGCATAAACATTTTAGGTTTAAACTTTTTGGGAAACAAGTACCTACCTACCTAACCTACATATAGACTAGGATCGTAGGAAAGGGTAATACTGTATTTTGATGTACGTATACCTAGTCGTATTCATGATTTCGATCTATCAACACCAAATATGTCTAAAAATAAATGCATCGCTCATTTCGTATCCATCCAATGAAATAAAATATAAAAAGCATCAGTCATTTCCACATCTATCCAATGAAAACCGAATGACCAACATTAAACCATGCGCTTTCGTAATGCAATTGATAACATGCCTGCTTAAACAACATAGAAAACAAACAGAGAAGCAAAAAAAGATGTCGTAGGTAAAGTAATTGAAATAGCAAGCTGTAATGGTTAGGTGGGTAAGTATGTAGGTAAGGCAAGTCACCTTCCGGGGACATGTATCTGTGCGGCTAATATCCCGGCCATGCGGGCCTTAGACTGGGCCACGGTGAGCGGCGGATTATTAGGACCGGGATTCTGGGGCGGCGGTCGTAACACCCGGTCCTCGGCGTGGAGGTGCGAGTTGACGTACCGCTGCATGCTGTAGGACAAATCGACCTCCACGTTAATCAATGGACGCTGGTCGGCTCGGCTGGAAAGTAAGTCAGTAAATAAATAATCGATGTTCTCAATAATAATAATGAAGAAAACCCAAAAAAGACGTTTTGTCCTTGCGATCAGGGGATGCAACATGAAATATCACAAGACTGACTTGAGATGTACGTTTTGGACAGCACGTGCGGCCCCGTTATTTTGTGCCATTATAGGCGCCGATTACAGGGGACCGCTCTGGGTGGGTGGTTGCCCTTTTCGGTAGGTACGTGGGGCCTCAAGGTACAGTAGTCTGGGTCGTGACAGGCACAGGGTCTTCCCCAGTGTGTGTGTGTGTGTGTAATATCTCCGTGCTACCAACTAAGTACCTAACCGAGAAGGGAATGATGGCAAGCCTCGGATGGATCCGTGTACTCGTATTAATGTAGGTCTGGTAGGTATGATAAAGTGTACTCCGGTACTCGGTATTGCAATGGATGTTCCGACTTTCCAGGGTTAAGAAAGCGTAACTTAAAAAGTAGGCATCTATCTATGTCGTATGTTGGTGTGTATAACCGGAAGCCGGAAAGTCATTGGTGAATTCGAGTTTTTGTGGTAATCAGGGTATCAGGATACCAAGATTGTCGCAACAGCTAGGAATCGAAGGGTGTGTTGATCGGCGCAAGTCATGTTGGATTCGAACAAGATCGGTCGAGTTGAAAATAGAAACAGGAATTTTGTGCTTCTTATAACATTATATAAGAAATCCTGGCTGCTTCTGCCGACGGCCGGACAGGTCCCAGGGACGAGCCTTAGTCCGCCTCTCACGCTTCAGGTGTGAGTGAATGGTTTGGATGCGATTTAGGTACTTTCTTCCATCAACTGCGTGTAACTCAGGTTGGTCTGCTGCAGGCTCAGGTTACAAGGGTGGGGTTAACCTCATGTTGTCTACATACTCCGCAGGCTGACAGCTTGTCCGTCTAGGTACCACCCTGGTTCGTTTGCCTCGCCGTGATTGTTCTGCGGCCGAATGAGATGCATGTATGATCTGTGCAGGATTGGGGTTGTAGGGCCAATGTCGTATTCCGCCCAGCCTTTGTAGAATGTGCATTAATACACATGGTGCTTATGGGTAGTGTACAGAGATACAACAACAACAAGGCAACCTAAAGATTATCACAGCAGTATCTATCGCAATATTATGTGTTGTTCGACAAGATGATCATGCCAAGAGTATGAGATCTGAAGTGTGTTGATCTTTTTCCGCTTCGAGGTATAGCAGCAACGGCGCGCCCATTGCGGCGAACTGACATTCCTGTAATCTCCTCAATGAGCCCTGTTGCGTCTCTGAGTTTTTTCTCTCTCTCTCTTTTACCCCATCCACCTTCACCTGAGGACACCTGACCCCAT
Source organism: Poronia punctata (assembly GCA_022579005.1). Lineage (NCBI taxonomy): Eukaryota > Fungi > Ascomycota > Sordariomycetes > Xylariales > Xylariaceae > Poronia > Poronia punctata. The sequence goes on from MU401529.1 coordinate 59,499, forward strand.
AACAGTCAAGGCGACTAGATAGTCAACACCATGTCGGGATCGCCAGATTGCCACCAAAGTCGTACCATGTTTTCCTCCGCGTGATGATTAAGGTTGGTCGATCGTCGCTTTGCCGGCGGGGATTCGGGAATACGAACGCGCGCCGTCTTACTATCATTGCATACTTCTACAGCTAAGATTTTCGAGGAAAGCCATTGCACCTACTAAAGATATTGCTGGCGAGAGGCAAGTGAATTGTATTCTCTCCACACCGAAATAGAGTGACGTCGGCGCTCGTACTCATCGTCAGGATGCAGGAACTATCATGGGAATTATGACAAGTGACGTAGAAATCAGGCCATAACTTTTGTCGCTTGGGGAAGATAGTAGTATGCCGGTATTTTGTTCTTATGGGTAGTCAGTAATCCGGCGAATGCACATATTGTACAAGTAGTCCACAGCTATGCTCTCCCAAACTATCTTAGTCTATACGTACCTCTTTGCAAGTGTAATTGCACAGAAAAAGAAAACCCCCAAGATAATAGATATTAGTAGTAGAGATGGAAATCTAAGCGAGTTGTGCAAGCGACAGATCTAGAAATTCCAGGGACCATCACGCGTCCCTTGATGCAGGAGTGTGTGCTTTTTTCTCCTAACCCATCAGCTGGTCTACGTCATCAAATTATGGCAAAGCCCTATGGAGGCGCTGAGCAATGGCGTGCAGTAGTTGGCCGGGCAGGGCCTGGCTGACCAAGGCTTGTTGAACCCTTGGAAGATTATCCTAAACATGGGCTTGTCAGATTTCGATCCAAGCAATGGTGGGAAATCAAGCAAAAGCCCTGAGTGATTACAGATTTCAGTCGTTTCTCTCTTTTACACGGGTTCGTGACTACTATTGTCTTGCGGTCAATATGTTTCGAAGCCCCAAAAAGTACTGCCTGCAAGAAACATGACGTAGGTAACCTAGGCACGGCTAGGTAAAGAACGATTGAGAAGCGAAGATCTCGACAAAATAGCAAATTACCTTCCCTGTGCTCGAGGACGGGGCATGGATTGTTCAAAATAGTACAGGGTGGTCCTGGTGGTAAGTAGTAGGCTGAAGTAACCTTTTTAGGTACATGTAGGAATAGCCGCATGGTCGCCTTTTTCTGGTGGTATGTACGGAAGTACTCGTAATAATACAGTTCGCAATTTTTGCAGGTGGTTCGCAAAACTTCGGATTCCCAACAAAGGTACCTATGTACAGCAGGTACACGTCAGACGTGGTGGACTTGTTATGCGCCCGTCAGGCACCTTCTTTCCAGGAACTGAATGGAATGGCGGGCTCCTGTCTCTGTACCTTCCCCAAAAACTTTGGAAAAAGGCAACGAGCCATCTCCAGCCCTTATTCGGCCACGCCTTTTCCAATACGTACACAGTAGGTAGTACGTACTTACCTAACTTATTATATCCAGGGATGGACATTTCTAGAAGCTAAAAAGAAGCATGGCTTGTTGCCTTTCCACAAGAAAATCTCCGCGTATGTGGGGATATCACTTGGGGTCTTGCACACGTAAGCAATGGCATACGCGGACAACAAGTACGTGTACACATACCTACTCGTAGTCCAAACCCCCCCGGAAGGTAAAGTACTTTGACGTCGGACAATCAGTCTTGATAGAATTGCATCATCACCGGGCTCTGCCCGGACAGCGCCGAGCTTTCGAGTTTCATCTGAACAACATATCGCAAGACAAGGTTGAAAACATGGTGTCCCATTTGTTTGTTTTTGCGGTTGAAACCCCTAAAACTGAGCTTACATGATAAAAGACCCCTCAAGTTTCAGTTACGGCCAAGGGCCTGCGATGGACGTTTCAGGTTTCACTACTTAATTAACTGCCAAGCCAAGTAAGCTAGGTCAGGTACTACATGTTGCCTGTACTCGTATACAAGGTCCAAACTCCAAACTCGGCTCACTTTCAGTTCAGGCTCGCTTTTTTCCCCTCCCTTTCCTTGTTTTTGCTCCTCTATTCCAGATTGCTAAAGGTCCACGAGCTTTCCCAAGAATAATGTTTGCCGGGCCCAGTAATCTGGGCATCCAAGCGTCCCCATTCCGGACTAATTTTTCGAAAATACGTCAGCATAACTGAAGAAAAGAAAAGAAAAGAAGCGAGAAGGAAAAAGGGTACTACTCACTGGTTGATACCGTCAACGTAATCCTGTGCCTCGATAGCGATGCAGGAGCTGCGCTCGACCTTGGTGACGTCCTCGGATCCCTGCGTGCTCTTCAGATCGCCTGTGCCGTCGAACCAGTTGCATGTGTAGATGACGACGCCGGGCTGGTCGGTGCGCAGCTCGGCCTTGATGCCGGAGAAGTCGCTCGCAAGCGTGACGACGGCGGCGTCGGCCGGCGCGTCGTCGATCAGGAAGTATCCGTTGTAGCCCTCGCAGGCACCGCCGCCGCCGCAGTTGCCGTCGAACCCGGGCAGGTTGCGCGCGTGGCCCACGAACATATCAGGCGCACTGGCGAAGTCGTTGATGCTGTCGGGATCGGCCGTTCCGATCTCTCCCGTCGGTAAGGCGCCGTCGTCGGCCACCAGGTACCGCTGCGAGTACGGCATGTACAGCGTGTGGTTCCAGATCTTGATCGTGTCTGGGTTCTTGTACGCGTCGAGGTTCAGGTACGTGTGTCTGTGGTTGCGCCCTCAGAGTCAGTAGCCGTCCCGGAAGTTATACTTATTATGCAATTTAGCGCGCGGGTCATCATACTGGGTGAGCATAAGAGCTGCATTCATGTTAGTCGAAGCTGTGAGCGAACGAGTAGGTTGGAAGGATAGGCAGGTGAGTAGGGGGACGAACGTGATTTAACAGTGGGGGAGACGGCATCCATCTTGATATTCCACGTGCTTCCGCTAACGCTGTAGGTAACGTTTGCCAACACAAGGCCGGGCATTCCCTTGGACGATTCGGACTCGTCGCGGACGCTAAATGTGATGGAGTCGTCTGTCACCGACGAGACATTCCATGTTCTATACGACCAATTGTTCGTCCCCGAGTGTAACGTGTTGGTGCCGTCGTTAATCTCAGTTTCATGCGTCTTGTTGTCGATGCTATACCGGCCATTGCCGATACGGTTCACATAACGGCCAGGTATGCTGTTGTAGACGGGATGGCCGGGGTCCACGGCTATGAGATGATTTTAGCTGACGGTGTTACCAGGGGGGACTTGATAGTAGAGGCGTCTTACGATAGTAAGAAATGTTGTCGTATCCCAGAACGACGTCGACATCGTTTCCGTCTCTATCTTTCACGAAGAGGTTGGTGAGAGTAGCACCATATTCGATGAACTGAAAGGTCACTAGTTACATCGGCAAGCTCCATACATGTCGGGACAACGATGGGTCGACTAACCTGAGCCTTGATACCAGACGAGCTGATGGTATACTTTCCATCTTCTCCAGGACTCGGAGCATGAGCTCTTACATAGCTCGTCACAGCCAAGAGCTTAAAGAATGCCGAGGACCGCATTCTGGTAGGTATAATAATGATGACAATAAATAAACAACAATAAGTACAATCTATTAATCTATTCGTTTTCAGCAATCGACTCACTCGAAGCAGACAGAAACCAAAAAAAAAGAATTGAGGGCGGATCTCTCGACCTTTTTGATTCCCTCCCTCCACCCCGCCCAGGTCTTCTATATATTTATATGTCCCTCTTTTATTTCCCTGATTTATTCCTTCCTCCAGGCAAGCTTCTTCTCTTCCGCCTCCTTCTCTTCCCTGTTTAGGGGCTATTTTCCCTCGGAATTCTTTGAACCAAATGCAAGGTCATACCGTTAGTCCCAGTCGGAGGGTAACAACCCGTGGAGAATCCGGGGTGCATACATATTGGCGCGCGCGCGCGCGCACGGGGAGTAGATAGGTAGGTAAGTTAGGCGAGGAGTTTACAGTACGTTCTAATTTAAGCGATGTATCTGTTCCATCTAAATAGCCTGATTCGGGTACTTTTTTTTCTCACGGTGTCCACCGGTCCGGTCAGATTCCCGTCGCTTTCGTTTAAAAGCGGGTATGTAAGCTGGCGTCAGGTACAAGCAAGCAGGACCATCTTCTTCTCTTCTCCATACAGACAACAAGGTGAAAGGTTGAAATATAGAATGGAAAAAATTGACTTCAAGATTCAGAAAAAAGGGAAACAAATAAATTAATCATCGTCATTTTGTCGTGTAGGACCTTATTCAACAACAACAAAAAAAAAGCTTCCCCTCTTGTTACATAATAACCTTGATTGGTGCAAGGTTAAGTCAGGTTATTAGTAAAAAGAGGTATTTTATTTTGTTTTAGCCCTTTACGTCGTCGGTGATTTTCTTGGCTCGATCGAAATAGGAAAACACCAGAATCGAGAATTGCACATCAAGACATTTCCACCATGCAGGTTATATTATGCGTAAGCATTAAAAGACACTTGAGCATGCATTGAAGTAATCAACATAATACCTACAACCTTGGACCCTGACCTTACCCCCCATAGCTCCCCCCCCCCCTCATGGACCTGCGTATATTTCAGCCGGACTTCCGAAATGAGGAGGGATGATGGCGAATTCTGGTCTCCCCTTTCTCATCTTTCCCCCCTTCCCCACGTCAAAGCTAACAACTTCTAGGGTTTCAATTCCGAGATGCAGATCGAGTCCCATGATTGGTCATATCTTCAACTTCTGACAAAGCATTCCCATGCATGTACCCCTCCCCACCCGTACTGCTCCGTCTCAGCCTTCTAGAGCAACCGTCGGTGCCAACATGTCACATGATCCATCTGGTATCAGTCGGTCCATGGAACTGGTGAATGGGTACGCACTTCCATTGAAAACATTGTGACAGAAAATAGCTTTAATCTGATAATGCAAATATTCTACGGAGCCAAGACAAGTCTTGCCTCTGGGAGGTGGGGTACGCGATGCGGGGCTTGGGGAATTAAGAAAGTGTCCTCTCATATCATATTCCGAAAACAAAAACCATTTGACCACGCTATAACAATGCAACAGGATGCAGTAAAGTGTCAAGTGAAACATGAAGTAATCGCCAATCAGAAAGAAAGCATCAGAAGGACGCCTGATGTTGTCCTATCGCCCAGATAAGACGAGCCGACGCGTGCAGCATAGACAAATACTTATGTATCCACGCCTATCTCGTACGCCGGTGCATTGGCGCCCCGTCCAACCGTCTTGTACGACTTCCATACGCCGTCGGAACCGAGGGTGTCGAAGCGCGAGTTTTCGAATGAGCCGAATGCATCAGAGTAACTGGAAAAGTAGAAGCCTATGACAACGACGATATAAGTCAAGAGTAGAATACTACCCTTGAAATAATTGCTCTTTCCCTCTCCATACATGTAGCTCAAGAGGAACACGCACAGAATCACTGTGACCATATCCCACTGTGGGAAGAGCAGGCTGAAAGTCCAATGGATGGGATCCGGTTTATCTACCGTGGGCTGAATGGGATACAAGGCCGAGAAGAGAACCAAGGCCGGGATTTGAAGCAGACAGACTTGGAGGGCGTATGCTGAGCCGATCTCCATGGATAGGGCGATGTTGCCATTCATGGCGAAAGAGATGGCGTTCTACGATACATGGACATATTAGCAAGATGAGCTCAGAAAACTCTAGAGCGTGACCGACTACTTACCAGGAACTCGGTGGTGTTGGGAACTAGAGCGAACAACGTGATACCCAGGAATTTGGGGTCGATTGCATAGTTATCCAGAACCACATCGACCGTGTCGACCAGGATCTCGGCCACTATGGCGTACAACACAGTAGCGCCCATCAAAATGACGGCACTCTTCATCCGGCTCCAGTTGGGGGCGTCGTGACCTCCGTGCGCGGCTGGCGCGTGCTCTCCAGTGTCTTCTATATCGGGGAACGTGCTAGAACGCAGAGGCGTGGGCCTGGCGGACGAAGGACCTGCCCCTACAGTCGATGGCTGGTGGGAAATACGACGCGTGCCCCGAGCATCGCGGGCGGCAATAGCAGCCGCGGTCGCAGCGAGCTCGGTTACGCCCCGAAGTAGGTTGTTGTTCTCCGCATCGGAAAAGCCTGGGATATGGACGTGGGAGCGTATAGTGCCCTCCCCGCTCCCGCTACTCTTTGGTGGCACCAAGTGCGGAGTCTGACCGGCCCCATTTGGCGCATGTGGGTCTAGGCCCGATGGATGATGTGAACGCTGGCCCTCCGAGTCTCCCGGAAGGCCCACCTGCTTCAGAGACTGGCCGAGGATTCGCTTATACAAGGTACTGCTCTGTATATCAGCGCCGCTTGCCTCGGCAGCACCCTGTATCTCGGAAGCACGTAATGCCTGCAAATGATTATGTTCGTCTTGCTTCTTCTCATCAATTTCTATGCTCCAAATGACAGCCGCGTGCGTCCGCAGGGTGAACCAGAGGCCGATGATATAGGAGCAAAAGAGAAGGGCGGCCGCCATGTAGCAATATGGCCGGACGGCCTCGATGTAAAAGCGATCATCCAGTGCTGGCCGCTGCGAGTAGTAACATCGACGGCAGTCCCGTTCGCTGTGCCCACCGAAGTCCGTGCAGCTCTGGCATCGGAGTTCGTGAGTACCGTAGATCTGGTAGAAGAGCGTGGGTCCAAAGGCCGCGACCGTCGCAAACAAAAGCATCGTTGACGTTACACCGGCCGAACGAGCGTTGAAGCGCTGGGTTTTGCGCTTGATAGCCCCGAAACACATGGATAACCCCGGGAGAAAGAGAATACCAGCAAATATACTCCCGATAATGCTCCCCTCCACTAGCTGACCTTTCCCGTCTTTCAGGGCAATGCAGTAGAGGAAGACTTCCACAATGGTCGAGAAGAGCGCGTTGATGGCCGCACCGAGACCCATGGAAGATTGGGCCGAGATCGAGGCCACAGCCTGTCCGATGAAGTAAGCCAGCGGAATGATGGAAAATAGGCCGGCAATGAACAGAAAACCGGGCGAGGTTAAGAAGTTCTCCACATGTAAGACACTTTCCAGAACTAGCCAGTCGAAGATGACGAAGACGACAACCGCCATAAGATTGATGAGGAAGATGTTGGTGCCATCGACCGTATACTTCCAATACTTGGAGCCTACGGCACGATAGGTGCAGAGAAGAATCGACGAATGTGTCCCATCTGATGCTCTTGCGTTCGTGATGTCCAAGTCGAAGGACAACGCCAGCGGGTGTCTCCTCAGGTGGTCGAAGAGGAGATTGGTGACCTTGCCCATCGGTATCCAGAACACCAGGAACCAGCAAATGGCAGAGACAAGGAACAATGAGGGGGTGATGAGCCCCCAGAAGAAAATGAAGAAGATGACTCGTCCAATGTTCCACTCACCACGGCCAAAGAGACGTCTTTTTAGCCGACGCCCCGTCTCCTCTGCATCGACTATGCCGTGACGCAGCGAGCGGCCTAGCAGGCTATCTGTCTCGCTCGGTTCGGAATCGATGCTCCGTCTTGAACGGCCGACAATAGAGCGAGTTCGCGACTCCGGGCCGAAAAAGAGCCTCCCATACTCGAGGTCTCCATTCTGCCACTGTTCATACTCGCTAATGCTTCGTCCTTCTCCTTCGTCTTCATCTAAGTATGCTTCGTCTTGCTCGAGCCGAACAAACTTGCCAAAAGGATAGAATAGGTAACCAGCTAGACCCCACAGCACCCGGCCGTATTCTCTCCCGCTGGGTGCGGCGGCGAAAATGAAGCACACAACTGCACCGAGAGCTGCAAATAAGGCCATCCACCATCCGAAAAGTAATGTCCAGATTACATTAAAGAAGAACAGCCAGTTGCTAACTCGGCCGCCAGGCGAAGAATGGATATCACCCTCAGCTGTCTTTTGCACCGAGCGGTTCTTTTTGTAAAGAGCAGGTTTCCAGATTCTGATACCAAATGGATGTGTCTCGTTGATGGCTTGCTGACGATCTTTCAAAGTAAAACTCTCGGCATCACTGACATCGTCATCTTCATCTTCTAGCATCCCGGCCCCAGGAGGCAAGTCTTGCATGATCCCCTCCTCGTGAGCTTGTGTATGGGTAGGGCTGACGGGCTCATCATCATGGTCTTGTTCCATGCCTTCGTCCTGTCCACCCGTACTCCGACCCGACTGGACCCGAGACAAAGGTGGAGGCAATCCCGTCCTTCGACGCATAGTCGAGCCTTGCCGAGAAGAGTCGGTATTATACGGCGGTCGGGATACGGCCTCATTCTGTACCTCTGCTATTCCATCATCGGTCGAAAATACGTCTCTTCGAAGCAGGGCTAGGGTGTTGGACGAGGTACGACGGGCCATTGGAGGCTTTTTCGGGCGTTGTCTCCCACGGTCTGGAGCTAGCATAGGAGAGCGTGCGTGCTGGGTGCTAGCTCGCGACTGCGATCGATCATGGACTGTGTGGTCGCTTAGTAGAAGGGCAGGCGTGGAAGCGGACGTCGAGGCAGAGGCAGATGGAGGGAGTGGGGACTGAAGGGTGCCTAAACAGGATAATGCCGTTAGCTTCAAGTTCTAAAACTAATCAAAGGGGGCGAGCGGTGCCAACAGTCTTGGTCTCAGATAAAGGCTGGCCCAAATAAGATATAATAGTTGAGTGGTGGGATGGAGCGGCGGAACGAGTACGTACCGTAAGATGGTTCGGGTCTTCTCCGTATTGTTTCAGTAGAGTGAAAACTGTCTGGTAAAGTGATATCCCCTTCTATAGTATCACGTCTGCTCGGGGGCTGTCGCGGGTCGATAGTCGACTGCGAGGACGACATATTCGAATCCTGTGAATTGGGCTCCATGGCTGCTGACGCGAACACGGCAACGAGCCTTGTGGCAATACACGAGAGTCGCGGAGATGCGTCACAATATGCATGTGGTGGGTAAGTTTGAGAGAGCAGGAAGAACCTTAAGCAGACCGCGTGAGAGGCTCCTTCCCTTGTGTACGACTCTTATATCTTCTTCTTTTCGGCTATGTCTTTGGCCAGAATACGAATGGACGCTGCGCCGAAAAACAGACAAATCTATCCGGTGCAGTACTGGCGTCCTAGTATTATATTAGAATCCCGAATGAGGATGGCGTGATTAGCAAGGAGTCGAAACAACGTTTGAAAGGTATTAAGGCAATAGTTAATATTATACTATTGTGGTATCGATGTGATGCTTCGCTAGCGACAACATTCTCTCCTCTCCTCAATCCTTATAACAGAAGCTGCTTACTGCGGAGTTGGGATTGATGCAGTTGATAAACAAATGGCCAACCAATACAATCTCCAAGTCTATAGACTTGGCACATATTTGTTGATAGAAATATTGGATGATACATGTGGCTACCTGCGGTAGTTGGGGGGGGCAGCAGGTTGCAGAGGGCCCACACGATGTTATAAAGATCAGAAAACAAGTGCTTAGGAAATCATACTCTGTTCCTTTCTAACATTCCATTTAACCAGTAAAGTTTTCCTCCGGAGATCGAGAATTGCCTGCAGCTGCCGACACAGCCGATGTCATAGCACACGGGGAGACATCATGCGAGTGTTTGGCACATAGATAAGTCTGGAGGTAGGCATGCGGATAAGTCGTGACTGAGGCCTCGTGATGGATTTTAGTGGGCAACTGCAGTACACCCCCCTGCTGCGACCATCCGCCATTGTTCCCGTGGTGGTGGAGCCTGTCGATGTGTGGGCCCCATAGCACTAGGACAGAGGGAACAAAGATCTCACAGGTAGACAAAGTAAAGCTGAACTTATATACTGAGGTTGTACTTTTATGCAGACAGTTCTATAAGTTCAGCTGTTCATACTTATTTCAAAAACACAAACAGGAGAGTGATAAATACAACAGAGCTGGCAACAAAGATTTCGAAGCAATATTCTAGTCTACAACGGATCAGATAGGGGACCTGTCATATTAGATGTAGGACGGCATAAATCGAAACGGTCTTGGCGCGTGTCATTCTACATGATAAAGGGTCCATCGGAGAGCCCCACGGAGGACGGTTTGCTGTTGTGCTAGGGAGGCGCCGGTGCCTGCGTACCTCCTGGGCACCTCCCGGGTAGGACCGTTCAAGTTACCCGGATTATTTAATATCCGCCATCCGGGACGCATTAATCGGGGACGCATTACTTCAAGTACGTGTATGTTTTCTGCCTGTGAGTAAATGCCACTAACCTAGAAGGGTTGGTCTGTGCTTTAAGGTTCAGGAGTCAGGACAACTTAACATAAAAGTACGTACGGGTGGGGGGTTTAGATATTGTGCTTTGTATGTAGCAGTCTAGCACCCTCTACCTCGAGGTACTTATGGTACGCTGCCTTACCTAACCACACCCCAGATCTAACCTAGACTAGAGAGAACCAATAAGGCTACCTGCTAGAATAGCTCCAAGGCTGCTTACCAGTACGTGTAGCCTGTAGGTAGCTAGATCGTCAACTCCGTCACTCGTTACGACATCCAACACCATTCATCCATACGCCGCGCATCACCCATCATAATCGTACTCTCCTCCTCACAGTTTATCCGTAATCTTACTTAAGAGTACACAAGACCGTAAATACAGGACCATCCTACCACCGGCTAGTGACTAGGGAATTTAGAGCCCACATCAAGCAAACCTCCGAGTTGGAGCAGCAGCAAAGATGGCGCTGGACAATTATTACCACAACAAAATCGAGGCTATGAAGCTCGAGATCCTCAAAGGACAAGCTGTTTTACGCCGCCTAGAAGCCCAAAGAAACGATTACAACTCGAGAGTGCGATTACTACGAGAGGAATTAGGACTACTACAACAGCCTGGATCATATGTGGGGGAGGTTGTGAAGGTGATGTCCACGAAGAAGGTGTTGGTAAAAGTACACCCTGAGGGCAAATATGGTATGCGCCCGATTGCTCGCCCCAAATTTTATCGCCATATGTTTTTCTAACCCCTCGCGCTTGCACAGTTGTCGATGTTTCAGATGCCGTCGACATAGCGAAGCTTACAGTAGGCAAACGGGTCACGCTCCTGTCTGACTCTTACAAGCTCGAGAAGATCCTACCCTCCTCGGTCGACCCGCTCGTATCGCTCATGATGGTAGAGAAAGTACCTGACAGCACATACGACATGATCGGTGGGTTGGATCAGCAGATCAAGGAAATCAAGGAAGTCATCGAACTAGGTCTCAAACATCCCGAGCTTTTCGAATCCCTGGGTATCGCCCAGCCCAAGGGTGTGTTACTGTACGGCCCGCCCGGTACAGGCAAAACATTACTCGCTCGGGCCGTAGCACATCACACAGACTGCAAGTTCATTCGCGTGTCCGGTTCAGAACTTGTACAGAAATATATCGGTGAAGGTTCCCGTATGGTTCGAGAGTTGTTCGTCATGGCCCGTGAACACGCACCTTCAATCATCTTCATGGACGAAATCGACTCGATCGGTTCTTCGCGCGTGGAGGGATCATCGGGTGGCGACTCGGAAGTGCAACGGACGATGTTGGAGCTTCTCAACCAGCTCGACGGTTTCGAGCCTACGAAGAATATCAAAGTCATCATGGCCACAAATCGTCTTGATATTCTCGACCCTGCACTGCTACGCCCTGGCCGTATCGACCGCAAGATCGAGTTCCCGCCGCCGTCGGTCGAGGCTCGAGCCGACATTCTACGTATCCACAGTCGCAAGATGAATCTGACACGCGGGATCAACCTGACCAAGATCGCAGAGAAGATGAATGGTTGCTCTGGCGCCGAGCTGAAGGGTGTCTGCACCGAGGCTGGCATGTACGCCCTGCGTGAACGGAGAGTACACGTGACGCAAGAGGATTTCGAACTGGCTACGGCCAAGATCCTGAACAAGCACGACGATAAAGAGGTCTCACTGCAGAAATTCTGGAAATAAGAGTGGTGCGCCTCCTTTTCATCATGTGATATGGCGATCCTCGTTCACCGTGAGCAGATGGCTGATTTCGATCATATGCTTCGTCGTGGGTTGGACGGGTACAAGCCCAGGAATTATGAGCCATATTGGCAAAGTCCTGGTCTTAGTTCAGTCTCGTAGCGTGTATCGTAACAAACGAGAATAAATAGATATTTTAGAGATGGAAGCCCATGAATCCCAGAAAAAGCGTCCCCCTCCCCGCACCGTTATTCTCTTATGGCGTTAACTAGCGATGGTGTATATCTTCTTCAGAGTAGGTAGTACGTAGATTCATAAGCTATAGCAGAGACAGAATTCTCCATGTTATTTTTCGTACCCTTGCAATATAAGGTAGGTAGTAATAGTATCGAATCCTACATCTACTAGACTAGAGAACATTTGCGAGGCGGAATGCCAAAGGACATCTGAGGTTAAGTCATTTATATAACCACATTTTACAGAACAACTATATATACATATATGAAGCTGTACTTGTAAAGCAACAAGAGTTCTTTTTATTTATATCCTTGAACCCAGTCCACCAGATTCATGGCAAATGATACAGAGGAAGCAGGGAACTACTGTGCATATTTGAGGTATTTTCATTATAGGAGTACATGAACTTCTTTTCTTATTAAATTTCAGGCATACTTCCTCGGGAGGGGAACTGAGCTGACCGAAAACTCTTATCGACATAGTCAGGCAAAGCAACCTTGCCCATGCGTTTCCTTCCTCTCTTCCGCCCTCCCAACTCGCGGAACTCATGCTTCTTTCCCGTGAATTTCATGCGTCACGTCATATAGCGTTATTCGTACAACAACCACTGAAGCCCACTGGTAAACAGGCAAGCAACATATGTTACTAGTTTATTATCTTTCTATTTCGGCTGTCATGAACCTTTATTGATCCCCCTTTGTCGCGGACATTGTTTGTCTGGGGTGGAAGCATCCCATGTTGGTAGCAGCTGCGCAAGGATATAGAACCCAATGTCTAATTAATAAACGCCCAGTGTGCCGTGCCGCTTCAAGTCCAACATAGTACGAAAATTAAGCGCCCTGGACACCTTCCCTTTTCTATCGTGATGCTGGTGCATAATAAAACTAATGTTGAAGCCAAAGCCAGAAAACGCCGATGCCATGCCGTACAATGAGTAGTGTGTAAGCAAATTTGTAATGCGAAGTAGGCTCGAACCCAGTTTTTCCGTTGTATCCGCTTCTCCATATGAGAATCGCCGCTGGGAAGAATAGGGAGAAGGTGGACGGTCAGGCCGAGCTCGGAGACATCCAAGAGGGGATCACCTATGAAGGCTTCCACTTCGCTGTCTGCCGCCAGGATTCGTGCTGTTGTCGCTGTCGGTGCGGTTCTGTAATCTCCATACCCATTCGGTGATGCTCTCGTAGCAGAGCACGAACTGCCGTAAGCTTTGGACCATACTGAGTCGCTGTCTTCTGAAATCCTCGACGGTTGCTTCGATCAGATCCAGTTCGCTTTCACCAACCCAGCCAGCGTCGCCACCTTTGAGACTCCTCCGACGCTCGCTGGAGAAATCTTCATGTTTGGCCTTCTTGGGCGAAGAAGCCCCCTCGTCCATGACCACATCACCATCCGTGTCCTGCCGTGGTTTTCTCGTTACCGACGTAAGCCTTTGTCGCTTCAGCATATCAATCACACTATCGACGGTGCAGAATGTCCCAGTTCTGCCACAGCCAGCCGAACAATGTACTAGCATGGGCCGAGCCTTGGCATCAGACTCGGGCTCATCGTGCCAGCCTATGGCCGAAGGATGCTCTGCACCAACCGAGGCGTTTATCGTCTTGGAATCCATTGCAAACCCGGTCCTTTGCATGACGTTTGCCAGCTCTACCAAAGCCAACAGATGAGACGGTTGCGCAGGCGTGCCAAAGTCTGGCCACGATGGATAGTGAAGGTGGGTTATCTCGCGAATTGGCTCGAAGGGATGAGCAGCGTGGGAGATGGCAAATTTCCGTATCAACACATAGTGTGCGTCGCTCTGTTGGGCTTGCTGTGGGGTAGCGGTAGCGGTAGGGGCGGCACCAGCCGCCTCGAACGTCGTGGTGGTGTTGGCACGTCGGCGTCCAGTTTCCCCAGGCGCAGCAGCAGCAGCAGTTTTCGTCGAGCCCGGCTGTGACATGTACTTGTCGATATCGAGTGACACCTTTCTCTCTGACAGCTGCTTCAACTTGATCGGGCCAAACTCTCGCCCACGCCAGTACGGGTGGCACTTCAGCTGACCACCTTCTTCTTCGGCAGTCAACATGACAATAACGCGAACATCTTGATCCCATACCACAGACCAAAAATCCTAAGGCCGAAACGTTAGCATAACTTCGTCAAGAGAGCGTTCTAGTTAGGGTGCGGACGAACATCAAACGTAGTAGGCAGAGGCCCTTGGGCTGCGATATAGCGTTTGTGGCTCCGAGACGCCTGTATGTAACTGGCGTTGATATAGTCGCAGTCACCGGCCGTGTCACCCTTTAGGCGCACACGAGCATGTTCGAAGGGGAGGATATCCTTGTATCTGTTCTTGCCCCCTTTCTCCACACCGGAAAGCTGTACCTTGCCAGACTCGGGTCCGGAAGGATTGCTCGTGTTGAAAGACGCGTAGGCGTCCCGCATGCGAGTTTGCTCATTGCGTTCGATTTTGAGAAAGCGGTCAGAAACCTTCTTTCCGTGGTCCGCTTCCTGCGTCGCTTCGCGAAGCCAGGGTGGAAGAATGTCGGAATTCAAACTAGGTGGAACCGAAATATCCATCTGGCCTACACCATCTGCCAAGTCCATATTCTGCCGGATATTGCTGAAAAAGGGGTTCGTAGAGTTCTTGGTAAAAGGCAGAGATACACCGCCGATGACGGGGGCGAAGCTAGGCCGCCCACCTTGTGACGACTGAACCGCCGTGCCCCCTCGATCAGCTACAGATTGGCAGTCCAGGAAACCGGGATATGCGGCAGCGAAGGCTTGATATCCACCTTTTAGCAGGCATGGGCGGCCGGCAAAACCCTCGGCCTTGAACTTCTTGAACATGTTCATGGCAGCCACGGCGTCGCGTTTATCGGCCGATGAATTATCGTAGATGATTAGATATTCCACATCGGCCCACTCGCTGAACTTGGCCTGGTCCTCCTCGGTTTGCAACGTTTTCTCCAGCTTCTCCAAGTTGAACGTCGCTCTCTTCAACAAGGTGGTGGGGATACACAGGTTTAGAGCGCCCCGAATACGTGATTGGCCGTATAGCGTCGCGACACGCACGTCCAGTAGCAGATAATCGTGCTCTGGTTTGTCTCGTAGGATACGCTCCAGTTCGCTAGGTAGCAAGAAACTAGGGGCCCCCTCCTCCAACGTGGGCGGCAGCGTCGCACACCTACGTTTGTCCGCATCGCCCGCATCTTCGCATTTGTTATGTGGGAGTGAAAGCCTGGAATGGCGGTCGTCTCCTCTTGTCAAAGTTCCCTTGCGGATCGGCTCGAAAGGTGATTCACTGGATATAGGTGAGTCAAACCGCGGTATACTGAAAGACGGCAGGTGCAGCGACGTTTCGGAATTCCTCTTCGAATCAGATGACACATAGGCCGAGTCGTGCAGGCTTTCCGTATCGCCATCGGGACGCGCCCCCATCACGTCGCGGGATTTCGTATTTATATTAGTTGATCGCGGGTATGAGGCGTCTGATCCGGCATCGCTCTGGTTAGTAGTCCGGCGTGGCGGCCGAGGCCGCATGGAAGGCGTCGACGAGGTTGGAGCAAAGTAGGAGCCGCTCAGGCTAAAGCCGCTAGCTTTATTAGCATCGATCTGACGCTTGAAGGCTTCAAACTCGGGATTCGCATCCAGAGGTACTTGTTTAGGTATGGCCGCTCCAAAGGACTTGACAGAGCTGTGAGAACTCCAGTTGTTGTGGAGGGGTGCATCGGCTGAGTCGCCGAGATCACCATGTCTCTCCAAGCTCAGCCCGAAGTAATTAGGACTCGGGCTGCGAACCTCGGGAGGCTGGCCGGGAGATCCTTTGAAGTTCGCATTACCGGACTGGCCGACCGAGTGCGAGGACATGGGGGTTGACGATAAGCTGGGACGAAAAGGCTGAATATGTGATTGCAAGTGACGAGGGTTATGTGCCAGGTGGGAGGGTGGCGAGCCCAACGGCGTGCGAGACGACGTCTTCATCGTATAATGGTGGGTTGCTGATGCTGGTCCGGAAACTGCAGAACGGCCGTTGCTTCTTGCCGCGTCTGGCGACATAAGAATATAGACAGTCGCGGGGTGTTATAGTGTGGATATATGGGTACGATTGAGGAGTTACCGGTCGTAAACAGATGTTCCGGGGTTGTTTTCCGGGTGGGTGTGACTAATGCGGTTTCAAAGCCACGACATGGTGACGGGCAGAAATGGGAATAAGGGATACTCGACACTATGCTGATGAATGAGCATGCGGTAAAAGGTTTGAGCTGGAAGAGCTGAGGTCGGCCCGTGTAGGTCGGTCGAGAAGAGGATTTACGACAAGTATGTGAATGGGGGTAGTGCGCTACTCGATACCTCAAGAGATAGGTAGAAAGACTAATAATGTATCGTAGGCAGGACTATGTAGGTAGTCGTCTTGAAATCATGTGCCTGCGGATTCCCGTGCTCTTCGATTATATCAGTTGACAAAACAGGCCAGGGACTAGTAGTGGCAACGGCAGGGACAGTGGCCCGTGACTTAGGATAAGTAGGCAGGTACTAGATCCGTTCTTTTAGGCAGGATTTTGCCAGACTTTTAGAACTAAGAGAGACGATGAATAGAAGATAAGCGGAGCAGCAACAGGATTTCCCTTCGTGATGCGTTTCTCTTCGTGCTTATTCTTGCTTATTATTGCTCTTCTGATCTTCTTTCCTCCTTCTTGTGTTTTGGCGTAGAGGAGCGTGCCTGGTCAGATGAGGGGAGGAAAATAAAAAAGGATGGTTTTTTTTTTTCAACCTTCAATCCGCTCGAAGTCAAGGGGGGGATCGAATTGGTTTTGTGTGTGCCGAATCTGAGAATCTGCTGCAGTTTTTGTTTCCAGACCACGGCGATCTTTACCAGAGTATATTATAAAATACCTACCGTACAATTCCCATGTATAGGTCCGTACAGTATGTTTACAGGGTGACAAGTAGGTAAGGGTACGTATATGGGGTCGAAGTAGTCAAGATGGGGACATTCGATGGGGGGTACTTGCGAAGGGTGAAGCCAAGACTTGAAGGCGAGCATCTGGGCCCTTTGGAAATGGCCGAAAGGGGGGTCTCTTTTCGAGAGGGTGGCAGACGGCAATAACAGAGGGGTCTCGCATCAGGTAATGATCATCAGTCTGATGACGCTTTACCATAAATAGGAAACGGGAAACAATTCTTTTAGCTCGCCTTGACCTAATACGTGTTTACACCACTCTCGATTATTTCACACTTTGATAAACATGTATCACTATTAGGTAGGTTGACGGATGGCTTTTGTTGTTTGTTGAACCCAAAGGATACTGTGAGGAATCCTCGACCAGCTGCTTTTGTTGGTTTTTTTAGGACAATAGATACGACAAGTGACGACAATATACCTACCTGCGTCTCCATATATCTCACATAATAAGCTTAGGTTCTTGTCCCTAGCCGATTTCAGGGCTCTTGATGACGAAATGGCGGTAGAAGTGGGTCACATAATAACTGGGTCTGCAGGAAGGGTACAACCTATACACATGAGGTACTTACCACAAGTGGCATTGACCTCTGGAATTGACCTACCTATCGTTTACAAGGCTCTTGTTATGGCTTCAAGAGCAATAACACAGACATGATTAAGATCAACAATTTCCATGTGTTGTTCATCTTGCCTAGTTGCTGTCGTTTGTGGTACCTAGCCTGAAGCGCTCGTTATTGAACAACATTGCGGCTACACATCCTTCTGCTGATATAAAGATCAATCAACATAGATTGGGTCAACAAGACCTAGCCGTGTTGCGATCTTTATACAATAGTCAAACACAATAAGGCCCCTGATTCCTGCCAAACTCTTATAAATGTACTTACTACTCCGTACTTGTAGATAGTAGATCTGTTCAACATAACAACATGTGCTTAACTAAAACCGTAACAGGAAAACTGAAGAGCGTACTATGCTAAGCAGCTACTGCCGAACTTTATTATATCCCCCCCCCCAATTCTAAATCACAGCAAACTCATGATTTTTATTATACTGCACAGACCAAAGAGCCGCATAGAGTTGTGTCTGCCTCGCATGGGCTATCGGAGATACCACTAACAAGTCCTCGGATGCATCTGCTGGATATAAGCAAACAGCAACCCTATCGAACAACCTGAGGTTCTGCATTAATACAAAGTACTATAGAAGTACCCCTACTGTGGCGCGACCCTACATACGTCATAGGTACTTGAGCCACATGTTTTTCTGTTAGCTTGTACAACCTGATCCGGCAGGTCCCGTATGCGGATTAGCGCCATCCATAACTCGTACGATAATTGCAGTAGTTCCCGTTTGTACCTCGTACGATTTCTGCAGTAGTCTCATTTCTGTAGGATCTCATAGAGTACCTGTGACATTTTAAGGACGGGAATTTCAAAATCATAACTACCTAAGCCTAAAGACGATAAAAAGGTAATAGATGTTCCATGTTAATAGCATCTACTAACTTTCTATAGGCGTCTTACACGGTCCTAGAGCTAACCTGTCCTATATTGAAGCACGCCAGCACTTGGTATTACTTTGCTTACTGTTATTACTCGGGTATTATGCCTTTTACCATCAATGTCTTTAATCTTATCTGGAATGCTTGGCAAGGCTTATCTGTTATAGCTGCATGTAATATTAGCTTGTTTGCCAGTACCTATGCGCACAAGTAAGATACCTACCTACCTATGTACTTGTACGCATCTCTACTCGTATATTAATATTCCTGTCCTTACATAGGGATAATGACTTTTTTATGTATACTTGCATCTTCCGACTTTAAAGGGGAGGTCTGACTAGGTAGGACGGTAGCATTTACGCCTTTGGGGTTAGGGGTGTTTGTTGTATAGACTATATACGAGATAATTAGTATTGCTTCTTTGCTGTACAAGTCAAGATGGCCTATTACCTATTACCGGCCTTGGGATACTCTACTTGTACTTACAATATGCGCTGAGTAAGATCAGACGAATACCTCTACGTACCCCTAGAACGTGTAGTCTAGGCATGTAGACGTTGGCAACGAGCGGTGAGGACTGTTATCTCCGGTGGCAAGAAGCTCGGTATATTTACATATTGTACTTCGAGCTCCGGTTCTTGAAAATCACATAGCTTCTTGCCCTGCCACCTGTGTTTAATACACTACTATTTGTGAGCAGTACGTGCATACATTACCTAGGTTTGGTTAGGTCGTAATACCTAGTTTGTTTCATTCCATACCGTGCATGCTTACCGTAAAGTTTCAGAGAACGTGCAAATAGTGCAGCGGTTTCTAGGGTTGCATCTCTTATGCCTTGCATCATGGCGACGTCATTCGTCATGTCTGGCATCTGTTGTGCGACGGACCCCTCAGCTTTCGAGTGACCGCTATGAACATTTACCCTCGACGAGAATATCCTCTTAACAACCTCAAAAAACCAACTTATGTTATAAACACCTACAACCGTTAACATATGTCTGCCATTGGCAAGCGTTTTGATATTCCATTTTTGCGGATGCAATAGGTATCAGGTACACTAATGATGCGGAATGAAGATTTGGATTCGACCTCCACCTCCACGCGCAGATCTATTCCTTTAAAAGGCGGGTTATGCTGTTCGATGCACCGCCAGAGGGTCTAGAACGTTGAAGGCGCCAGGGTCTCGCCACTAACTTCCCCATCGCCCTAAATTCCATGGTTCCACCTTCTTAGTACGCATCGTCTCTCTCACTAAAAGTAAACTCCATGTAGCCTAGCAGCCCTAGGTGAACCAACTACTCGTAATTCGGTAAGGTTGTGAGTTTTGATTACATTTGCCGCGATTCGTTCTCGTCTCTTACGTGTGCTAGGTTAATGTCTTTCGCCGATATCTAATTACCTAGGTACTATTCTCGGCGTCTTGTTGCCTAGGGTATAACAAGAACAACGTAGCGCGAGATTAAACCCCGTTCTAGAAATCCGATTTTTTGGTTTCCGAAAACGCTGTGGTAATTGTCCAGTCCGAGTTTAGCTGAGATTTCCACCACACCGCTGGCCATATTATGAGGCCATCTCCACACACCTCCTCACTGATCATCGCCTGCTGTGGAGATTGTGTCTCTTGCCCGCCACCCTTCAAGGTCGCCTCCCTTGAACATTCAACAAGTCGAGTACTTCCGCAGTCGGTATTCAACTGCATACACGTACAAAACATGCCAGATTTGCAGTAGGTACATGCAAAAACGAGGCCCCTCGGTTGATGCCATGCCGAATGTACAAGATAAGTGCATATGTGGGACCCCCAAGGGTAAGCGCACTGACCAGAAGTAACCCAGTCCGACGGGTCCGGACGGGCATCAACGACCTAACCTACCCTACAGGCTATGTGCACTCATCAAATGATGGCATCCACGCAGCCTTGAGTATGGAAAAAAGCCACATCTAGCCCCTTTTCTCCTCACTCTTGTCCCAGATGCTGTGTAACATGTGGCACACCATGTGTGGGAGGAACACACAGGCTAAATAAACACCTAACCAAAGAACACTGCACCAGAAGTCGAAGGCTCGTTCGTTAGAAGAATTTCAATATTTTTAGATCACCCGGCTTACCCTAGAACAACGGCCATTCACACTCATCTCAGATGATGTCGAGGCGTTGTTGTTCATTATGGAGCATGGATATTGTACAGCACCGAGTGGACCGGATGTCAACACAATAGTCGAACTAAATCTAATCAATCTATTCGCGGCGTCTAGCTGGGTGCAAGCGGTGAACTCGACGCTTTCCCGGTCATTTTAGCAGAATACACCCAAAAAAAGCCATAAAGAGAGGTTCGCCACATAATTGAGATAAGTTGGCCGCGGCATTCTCAGTCCGGTGATCCGCTTGGAAAACCGGGTCCTGGCCGTCACTTTACCTGGAGATCGCCGTTGCTAGTCAGGAGACGACATGTGCTCGTAGGTCTTTTGCGCCCCCCTCCCCCCCTCCGAGGATGATGTGTAGGGCTCTCGAAGCCGCCTGACGGCTCACCACCCGCATCATGCCACCCCTTATCAACGATTTTGCTTGTGGTCATAATCGAAAGACGTGGCCTCCTTAAGCATCCCCGAACATAGTGTTTGTGGGTAAACTACAGGGATTAACTCTCCGGTCGGGCAGAAGCTTTGGATTATGACCGGAAATAATCTTTAGATATCTTCCAAGGGATTGTTGGGCAGCATTGGGTTCGTGGTCAGTGTTCTAATTGATCAATATCAATGGCTTCCGCCCTTTTCCTCCAACGACCGGATTCGATGGTGAATGAATTGCAAGCGCTGAGACCACAAGACAAGCGCTTCGAGCCTTCGAGGGGGGCGGCTGGGGGGTATCTGGATTGGGCTAGAGCGGAGCATACCTAGGTTGTTCTGGATGGCGTGACCAGGATTTTATGCCCCGGAGAAACGAACATCTTTTGCTGAATACAACATTAGGATCAACAGATGCCAAGCCTTACTTCAATTGTACCCACATTCACCTAAATGGACTGGCTCTGACGAAGTATCTCGGCTCCATCAGCACAACACAGATCGTACGATTTGTACATATACACGTACTCATATGATCGTGTTCCTGCATATGTTCATTCTTTAACTTTTCAAATCCTTATAAAGTCGTCTCATTTGCACATACAGCATATGCATACGGATTTAATGTATGCGGGTTCTAGTCAGCTCAAGGAGAGACGCACAGATGGCGCCAGTCTTCATTTACATACGTGTAAAATATCCCTAGCAAGCGCACTTACTATCTTTATATTACCTAGTACACGTCGATATTATAATCCCGTACAACACCGTCCATCTTTCAAATCTCAGCTCGACGTGTATTGAGGCGTAATGACGTGCAGTGGATAGCAGCAAATGAACATCAGCGCCTACTAGTGGCCCGGGTATAGGCACAGTAGAAAGTTCACTGTCTATAAATACGTAAAATTGCTGCACTTGTCGACAAGCTGCACGTCATATCGCAGTTCAATCTCGACTTTGGCTAAGAAAGAAAGGGTAATAATTATCTGTAGATTTTCACCTACCATTAAGACAGGGGGGCGACTGTCACCGTAATGCGACGCGACCGCTTGGTTGGTTGGTTGGTTGGTTGGTTTATCTTATCAATGTCAAAACCTAACCCCCCTGAATGACTGCGCTTACCCTAACCTTATGTATTTTTTATTTCACCACCGACTTGTTGTCATACTCGTAGGTAACACGTACCGTACCCTTTAGTACAAAACGTGATCTCATCGCGCGGGAAGATACCTATCATATAACAAATTTTTTGGAGCCGGGCCGGGTAGGTAACACAAGGATTACGCACCGAGCTAGACGCATATACGCAAGATGTAGCTAACCACCCATGGCCTTGTTACGCCATCTGGGCTCGGGTGTCAGAGTGATTGCATTGAATAAATATCTTGACCTACGAGTATGAAACAGAAGTGAATTCAATATGATAGATTGGATAGATGGTAAAATGTCTTGTTCTGTTCTGTTTCGGTTTCATACCAATAAATTATCTATCGTTCATGTATTGACCAATTCCAATGTTCTAACCTCTTATGTTTTTCAACACAGTGATAAATGATTGACTGTTTCCTTCTTTTTCCAACGTCCAAAGGTCGATCGTTCTTCCATTCCATACCTACCACTCCTACTTCTAAAAGTAAATTTTGGACGTTGGGAAAATGCGGCTATCTCCCACCCTTTGACAGAGAGTGTTTGACTAGCACTAGGTAGGTCGTGGTAGGTAGGTACTCGTATGGCCCAACCACAGCTCGAACCACACACCTTCGCCCCTGCCAACCCCTTTTTTAATGCCGGAGCTTACTTAAAGTATCTAACCTAGTGAATATCTCAAGAGACCCTTGAAGACCCCTTATTCTACTGGTGTCTCGCTAGGGGAGCATACATACAATCCAACTGGTCAGTTTATTTTGTCCATCTCGATGCGTGATGGTTGACCTTCTGGTTTGACGTTTGACGTTTGATGTTCCCCAATTAAATGAAGAAAACCCCGCGACCCCGGATCGTCGATGCATCAAAGGCTAGTTCAGTAAGTAAGTACATGTAAGTATATCTGTATCATTATCACCCAGGGGCGAAAAGTCGGGTACGTATCGAGTTTGCTATCGTCCTTGACTCTTGTGTTCCCGACTTGTCCCACGCTTTTCAATCTGGCCCGTTCTTGAAGCTGTATCACCTCGAAAAACGGAAGTAAGCAGAATCATCATCTGCTCAAGGTATTTATGAACGACAGGATCGCGGACGGCCACATCATAAAATACAGTCCGAATGAGCTAGTAACATGAAAATGGAGTACGTGAACTGTAGAACCCTCGAACATTATGTGAATTCATCTACATGACCCCACTCATCAACCAGTTCCTATCGTAACCTATAAAGAGCAAAAACTGTTGGCCCAAGTTGCCCGATACAATGCCCGGCTCAAGTCAAGGGGGCGGACCTAAACTCCATAGCTAAAACTCCAAAAGCCAATAACAACGGGTATCAAATATGCTAAAAGCCCCTGCCGCCTAGTTCCAGAGTCTGTAGAACGCTTATACCTGCGCTTGACTGTATCTCATCCCGCTTGCCGGGTCCACCGGCTGTACACGCTGTCTTTCGAGTTCCGAATCGACATCCCATACATCTAAGAACTGATCCAAATTACCCAGTACAGCGGCGACGTCGTCGATCGCTTGACTATCGTGTTGCCAAGGTGACTGGGGCGCACTGGACGTCCCTCCAATCATCGTTCCGTATGCCTCTTGCATATTCTCACTCTGCTCCTCTGCACGTTCCGTCACTTGTGCATCGGCTGCTCGGAAGGCCTCCGCCATTGCCACGAAGGAAGGGCTTTGGGCTACCTGTTGCGAAGAGCTCGGCAGCAAGCGCCGTTCATAAACAAGCTTTGAAGGCTCGCGCTGAGTAGCCCGGCGGTTCATGGCGTCAAAGTGTCGCTGGTATTTCCCATCAACGTCCTCTTCACTCAAATCAACCATCTGTGGAGGTGGAGGTGATGTCGCTCTTGTCGAACTTGCCGTAAGAAGTAGACTTCCGTCGCCGTTTCGCTCCTGAGATAAAGGGGCGAAGGAGACGCGCCTGCTTGATTTCCCACTTGATGTCATGGTATGGTACCTCTTGCCGCTTAGAATACTCCTCTTTGTAGAGCTGCCAGGTTGGTGGCGCAATTGCTCAGGCGAATCGAGGTTGAAAGTTGAGAAAGATTTGACTGATAAACCGGCAACTGGTGTCGCTGGTCTACCGATACGAGGATTAGGAGTGTGGACATGTTGCTGGAGGGCACCAACCTCCCCTCCATTTTTCTCAATCTCGCATTTTCGTGACTGGTGATGGGACGTGGTTTCGGGGAACGTGCGCGGACTCCAAATAGGCGAAGCACCCGGAGACATGTTGGGCGCATATCCAAGATTGGTCGGCGGTAATGGGGGTTGAAATACCCCAGATGAGTCGGCGCCAACGGTAAAACCTGCTACGCTTACATCCACTGTTTGGCATTCCGTATAACCTACTTCGATCGTCCCCGGGGCCCATGGGCTTTGTTGAGAAGGCCTAATGGCGGGTGACTGGTCAGCCGGTACCGGTAAGCGGTAAGAAAGTGCGGCGATTGCCCGCGCTTGCAACTCTAGTCCCAAGTCGGGTTGTAGCTCTATACCAACGCCTTTGATTTCCGACGTGTTTTCAACGGCAAGGGCTGGTACTAAAGAAATTGGCCGTATAAGAGGGGTATGGATATCCCCAACGGTGGCTTTGTGAATGTCTCCGTCTTTTGTGTCTGGGGCGGCAATGGCAACACCTTTGGCTTGATTGGGTGATACTGGACGGGGTGCGCTGGTGGAGGATCGCGAGGGTGGTGCATGTAAACGGTCGGCTGCATTTACGTCACTTTGAGGACTCGAGATCTGCTCGTGCGCGTAGGATTCGCCCTTATCGTCGACAATACTGTCATTTGCATCTGCTACTGTGGTATGAGGCAATGCCTGGGGAGATTGAACAAGGCAGGGCTCGTCCGTCTCCATTGGGTCGCCTACAAGGGTTGGGTCATCGTCGGAAAGCGCCCTTGGGCTCCCAGTCTGCGCTACGTCGATGTCCTCCATCGTCATATCGAGGACATTCGACCTACGTTCCTGGTCCCTTGATGCAAAGCCCCCTAGCTGCCCGTTTGAGCCCGAGTCTGAGGCACTAGCGTTTAGTTCCGTCATAGTCCGGGTCTCTGAGGACTGTTGGTTGCCGTCAGTCGGTGCTACCGACACAACGGTTGACGTATCAGCCTTATTAGA
The DNA here is from genome assembly GCA_022579005.1 of Poronia punctata. Lineage (NCBI taxonomy): Eukaryota > Fungi > Ascomycota > Sordariomycetes > Xylariales > Xylariaceae > Poronia > Poronia punctata. The sequence continues at coordinate 84,852 of MU401529.1, forward strand.
TGTAGGGCTCTGTTCTTTTGATCGTAGCACGCCGGGTTCCTCCAAAGGTTGAACACTGCTTGTATCCGTAATACTCGACGCTGCTCCTGACTCGTGGACTGGAACAATAACCATTTCCTGGTGTTTGGTTGAAGTAGGTGTTTCTGTTTGAGTTGAGTGCGATGGAAGACCGGAGGTCGTTATGCCGGTGGGGGTCGGATCAACGGCATGCTTTGTTGGCCGAGCCCGATAAAAGAAGCTCTCATCAGTACAATCTTGGAAGTCAGAAGTGCCATCCACTTCTCGATTACCGGGCCACTCCTCTTTCGGCGATAGTGATTGGGGTGCGACATCCGTGTTATTTCCAGCCGATTCCCTCACACTTTGTCCCTCACGTATGTTTCTATGTGTCGTACAGCGAGCTGACCAATCATCTCCCGCCTCTGACTGGTCATTATCTATCGAAACCGCTACGTGGCGCCTATCTGGGCTCAGAGAATCCCGAGGGCCCTTCTCAGGACTTGAAGATGGTGTCGTCATTTCGAAGCTACGATTTCCCGACCTCTGTGCAATCGCCGATATTTTCTTGCTCATGGATTTTGGTGGTTCGACATGAATGGGAGTGGGACTAAATGTTCCAATGGCGCTTTGAGACGCCTGGGGTTTTGTTTTCTTAGCTGGCCGCCGCTTGAGCCAGTCTGTGCTAGCTGGTCGCTTTTTGCCAGATCCGCATGAATGGTTCGTCGAGTCTTGGATGGGCACCCAAAATCCATCTTTCTCTAGACAGGGCGGTTCAATGGTCTCGGCCCACGATTCTATACGAGAGTGTCGCTCTGGTTTCGATGGGCTCTCAAGCAATCGAAGGTCTGTGTTGCTTTGCGGGCTCGGCAGGTGATAGTCCATGGAGTCGTCGTGCCCATCAACATCCACCGTTACTTCTTCATCGTCCTCCCTACCCTCGGCCGGAGACCGGGTTGCTATCGCGTCGCTACGATAAAGTCGATCCACTGTGGAAAGATCGGCGTTCCGCGCCAAACTGATGGGGTAATCCTGATGCTGAGAAGGTGCCTCCGAGAGCCAAGGATTCTGCCAGCCAGATGCTTTGTTGAAAGGGCCGTAGAGCGAGGCTGAGGATATGCGAATAGGTTTGCCTGCTAGGTATCTTCTACCATTTTCTTCGTATCGTCTTATCTTCGCGGCGTTGTTACAAGGATCGGGATGAACAGTGCTGGATGTCGAGGGCGAGGGTGCGGGACAATATATCGGCTCATTGTCGAGGTAGGCCGGCACCTGAGGGTTGGCCCTGCCTATCTGTCCCCTCATACTTTTATCTGAGTACAACGTATTCGTGGCTTCAGACATTGTCAACTCGCTTTTCCCATGGCCGAAATAGAGGTCGGTGTTTTAGGAAAAAAGAACTAAATAGGACTGGAACATACAACTGAAGACTATTCGGACATAGACTTATCAGGGCAATCCATAGCCTTGCGGAAAGATATCAAGACCCAATAATAGAGGGGGTTTTCTTATTCGGCACTTGTTAAATCGACTCTCGACCTGTCGCCTTGCTTCCCAGAAAGATGGATGTTGGGCACCTCCACAGTGGCTTATGCCGATGCACAATCTTAATCAGTTCCAGGGTAGGCGGGTCATAGGCGACCAAGGTATGAAGGACGCGGTGTTTTCACGCGTTAATTAGAGATGTGGCTTGCTTTTCGCGTAGAGTGGAGTTCTGAATGCTCTCTGGACTCTGGAGTCTGGCCTCTGATGTGTTGTGTGCGGGGTCATGGCACTAAAGGATTTGTGGCTGGTGTGGCTCATATTTCAAGGGGGACTAACTTTCTACTGGCCCCATCCTCACACTGGTTGCCAGGGGAACCGGTAGATCAGCAGTCGCAATCCTCTATTTTTACAGTCGCGCTTGCAAGTACCTCTGTACCTCTTCACCCACGCACGTAATAATGCATCGTCTTCTTGCGTTTGGGAAACTCTGGAGATTTGCTAAGGTTGATAACACGGGCAACTTGACGCTGCGCCCACTGGCTTGCAAAGACCGCGTTTTGCTAGCAATCTCATATGTCCTGTTCCATGAGGTATTCAAAACACTGTTGCCGCTATACGTACTCGTTCTGTCCTCACTGGCATCCTTCTCTCAACAAACATAAACGTTATAAACATCGCGACGCGACCCACAACAACCACCAATCGCCCCAACATAACGTCTTTGCAACCATTACCTTTTGTTTCAAATTGCGACGTCCATTCCTAAACCGACAAGTCTTTTAATTTACCTCCATGGAAATCGTGTTCCGCTTGCTAGGTGCGGCTGTCTTACAATAGTGAATAACCAAACGGCATCGGTTTGTCCGCAATGGCGCATCACGCCTGGCTAGATTCACTGTCAGAAGATTGGGTGTCGCAACCCAGGTCTGATACTTCCCAACTGGAACCAACAGTCCCTTCGAGCTCCCCTGCATCACCCAGCTTCAAACATGTGCGCGATCGTGCTAGTCGCATCCCGCGACTCAACCATAAAAACGCTGCATCGAGGCGAACACAACACCAATCACTGATCGGCAGCCCAAGCGTGTTAAGCGAGAGGAGCCCAAATGATATCAATATAAAACTGGCCCCGGTCACACCTTCCAAACTTTCTCAGGAAACGAAATTAGCCCCCCGTGGTCGTCATCTAAGCCGATCAGTTTCCGACACTTCTACTTTCACTTCGACAGGTTCTGTAATTCAGGACTCAATAATCCGCCACAAATCACAGAGCTCATCACCGTCCAAAAGCCGCGAAAACGAGCCGGAGTGGAAAAGGAGACTGATACATGGGGAATTAAATTATGGCGAAGCCAAGGATCTTTTTAGTTCTGCGGGAGTTGGGCTAGAAAGCATCTTTCGGCCCCCACAGGTTTCGGAAACACTTAGCGGGGATACTGTCGGCGACATAATGAACGATACCACCTTACCTTCTAGCCCCCCGCCCTATAGAGGAGCTCGACGAAACATCGAGGACGACAGCGATTTTGATCCCGACACTTTTGACTCATCCGTCCAACACAACTTGAGCCTTCCTAGGCCTGTATCTTTCCGTCCAACAAGAAGCGACGACACCACAGATGCCGATGCCACATCCCATACAACGGGAGAGGACAGCTTCGTCCCAAAAGAAACCCATGCGGATACAACCACCGAGGGTCATAATCTCTCCTTTCGGGTAAAGGAGTTGATGGATGAAGCGCGCAAGTCTAGTGGCCAGAGCGTCATCCGGAATGAAGATTTTAGCCCTATATTCATCGCTCGTCATAGCTCGGAGAGCGGGAGAGTTTCGTTTGCGCCGATGGAAATCCCGGCAACTCAGCTGCGAAAGACGCTTGAAACCCTTCGAAGGAACCAGATGATGTTGGACTCGGACCCACAAGACGATACGCAACCTCGGGAAAACCTTGGTAGTGGGGTCGGTGAATTTGAAGACACAGATGAGTATGCTAAAAAGGGCGGCTTTCTGAATCTTCAAAGAGGTGGACGATCGAAGGAGGGATCATTTCGCCGTCGACCATTAAGTCCTCCCGTCAATATTGACAGCTCTGAGATGCTCCAAGAGTCTTCTCTTCAAGCTAGTACCCCGAAGCAATTCCCTACCGTTAGGAACGGTAGCTTTGGTCTCGCGGGTGGGAGGCCGACCTCGATGTCGCCACCAAGTCCAGATTTGCCCTGTCCTCCTCACCCGAGCCCCGAGAAACGTCCGCAAGCAGCGTTGTCCACCAATGGAAGCCCGTTGAAGCTATTCGGACCATATGATACTTTTACGAACCAAACTTTGCTCAGGCGAATAAGCCAGTTCGAAGATCAGCCAACCAATAGCCTCTCAGGTCCAGAAGAGGACAGCGTGATGACTCCTGAACAGGTGCCCCATGGCGAAGCTACGGATTCTTCCACCAGAAAAAGATCAGCGAAGTTGAGTTACGGACATGATGAGATCTTTGGTGCTGTGAATGAATTTGGCGCTGGGAAGCTTGATAACTACGAGTTTGATGGAGATATTTCTCTAGGTTCAAGCGTTGCGTCCCACATGGAGGAGAAAGAGAATGTTACACCAGATCAGAGCCAAGCTTCTTTGGACAACGGTTCAAAGTTTGACATCCATGAGGATGTATCATATGAAGGGGACCCTCCCGCTATGAGAGGGAATCGGTATGGGATAAATCCATCCGCCTCTTCCGGCCGTATCCGTGTATCGAAGTCCTCAGACCAGCTGCGTGCCAGAACGCCGCTGGGGACTAATGAATTCAACGACCTACTGCCACCTCTACAGAGAAGGGCCGGCTCGGAAGGCAAGAGGCCACGCACTTCGCCATCTAAAGACCCGACACCGAAAAGACGGAGGACTCTCCATCGATCCGATATCGCATTCGGACTTGAAAACTGGCGTGTCGCTATAGAGACGGTCCAATCCTCACACCAAACCATGCAATCTATCATCTCAAGAAACCATCCAAACTCTGCCGACGGTCCGTATAGGCGCAGTGCTTCACAGCCTAGATCGTCAGCACGAAGCCAAATGTCATCAAGGTCTCGCGATCGAGCCCCACTGGCTGAGCTCGACTTCGACGCTGCGCCCGCTTTAGCAACAGCTCCAGCATCCGGAAGGGACATAGAAAACCCTAGTGTCACGGGCTCTCGAAAGGTTTCAATGAAGACGCAAGACTTTTATGAGGCCGCAGAGGAAGTAATGGCGATGATAAGAAATAAAGCACGGCCCATGACTGGACTGGCCAGTGTTGAAGAATCCGAAGCCGAGAGCTCCCTCAAGCCAACGCCTGATGGTTACGGTTCAATCGAAGATTCTTTCCAAGAATCGACTCAGGAGCCGTTCTCCAGACCACCTAGCAGGGATGGACGTCCTGTGTCAAGGTTACCAGCACGTCAAGTGGATCCAGAACTTGTTGACCGGCTCAAGAAGTACGAGGAACATAGCGAGATCGATGATATCCTGGCCCAGTCACTGCGCTCGATGAGGCCTTTCGACGGCGGCAAGGAGCGATCAAACGATATGGATGACCTGAATGAGAGCAACTCCTTTCCAGGTCAATCTGGTTATACCTCGCAGGAGGAGGGTGTCATCATCAGCGATCTTCCTAATGTTAGAATATCACGGAACCCAGATCATGCGGAGCACGGCGAGAACGAAGAAGAAATCCCTTCTCTTAAAAGCCAATCCTCCGGGATCTCTTCATTCCCCTCCGTCCGCACAGGATCCTCTCGAGGGTCGGATTCGAAGCGTCTCATTGCACCAGACGTCGTTGCTCAACTTATTGGTAAGCAGGTTGGCAACATGGTGTTCGATGACGAGAATAAGATGTGGAAAAAGGTCAAGACGTCCAAAGCGTTCCGGAATGTTTTGCCTTCGGAGGATAGCGAAGAGGACCCATTTGCTAGCATCCCTGATCTCACGGTGGATATTACCACGGAGAGAAATCATCTCAATATGGGTGTCGGACACAGCGAGTCAAATCTAGAGCAGTCCGCAACAGGCGAAGACTCAGTAAGCTCGTATGCTTCCCAAGCCGGCGGATCGAGGGACGGGTTCTCAATGAGCGACCGGAACGTGCATGTATATGACCAAGGGCATAGAGAGACTGCTGTAGAAGACGACGAAGAGATTGAGCATGAGATATCCCTCCACGAGGATCGGATCCACAAGGCTACCCCACCCCGGAAAAATCTCACTATAACTTTCTCGTCGCCTGTTGCTTCATTCATCCAAGACGCTGCTCCTAACACGTCCGACCTCGATAGCTCCGAAAGCGGGCCTAGCCAGGAGCACTCTTTTGACCGCTCTCTTGGTAACATCGCGGCCGACTCCATCAGAAGAGGGAGACACGGCAAAACCGGCATGACAGCGAAGCCGTCTTCGCGGAGCCGATCCCGTGGGCTACCCAAGGGCGTTTCCACTGAGAGGCATGATTTCGTCCCACGCCCTGTGTCACGCATAGACGAAGGGGACGAGACCGCCTGTGACGACCAGCAGGCTCGGTCCAATGAGCAGGGGCAAATAAGCATACTTGTGGAGTCTGATGCGGTCGCACAAGGGCTTGACCCCACAAGACACACCGACCTTAGCGTCGTAATGGCGACGCCCGAGAGAGTCAGACCGCGATCGATGTTTACAACTCCTATAATCGGACGATATGTCGGGAGGTTGTCGTTAAGCCCGATGTCCGAGTTCACGGTGCATCAGATCGACAAATCTTGCGCTCTGGAAGTGAGCTATGTCGTCGGTGATCAGTATCTCGTGACCGGCGATGGCTCCAAAAAGGTCATGTCCAAAGCTGTCCGGTGCCTGGTCGAGAAGATCACCGAAACTGAACCATACGAACCGGACTGGGAGTCGATTCCCAAGCTGGACCTCAGCAATAAGCGATTGGATACACTTCATATGCTCGACGAATTCTGCACGGGCTTGGTGACTCTGGACGCTTCACATAACACCGTATCTCATTTAGATGGCGTTCCTCCCAGTGTACGCAACCTGCGTATAACGCACAATCTGCTCTCCGAATTGACAGCATGGAGACAACTCATGAATCTTCAATACGTCGATGTGTCCAACAACCAACTCACCGGTCTTTCGGCGTTCAAAGATCTCGTCCACCTTCGGACTCTCCGGGCTGATAACAATCAAATAACCAGTCTGGATGGTATCAAATTCCATGATACCTTACAAGTGCTCCGAGTCAGGGGCAACCTTATTAAGCATGTGGACTTGGACGGCACAAAGATGCAACGCCTAACCGAGCTGGACTTGGAAAACAACCACATCGTCACGTTTGAGAATAGCGAGCAGCTTACGTCCCTCGATACGCTTAATCTTCAACGAAATTGCTTAAAAACATTTGCACCATCAGAAGGCCAGGTATTATCCAGTATCCGGTACCTCAAGTTGTCAAACAACGAGCTGGAAACGATGGATCTTTCTGTTCTCCCCTCTCTGCGGCTTTTGCATGTGGATCGGAATTATATAAAGTCCATCACCGGCTTTTCAAAGTGCCCCCGTCTAGACAGCCTGTCGTTACGCGAGCAAAATGGGAACAATGTCCTTGACACTGCCTTCTTGGACTCGGCATGCGAGGTTAGGAAGTTGTTTCTATCAGGCAATCGTTTGTCTGGGTTTAGCCCCCGCATGGATTTCCTCAACCTCCAGTATCTTGAACTGGCAAACTGCGGCCTTCGGTCTCTTGCACCAGACATTGGGCAGTTGATGCCCAATCTACGGTTTCTCAACATCAATTTCAACGCAATAGATGACCTTCTACCCTTGAGGTACATCCCAAGGTTAAAGAAGCTCCTCGCTGCTGGGAACCGGCTGTCTGAGGCTGGGAAAGTGGCCAATGCACTTGCCGAGTTTCCGCACCTGTCTCGCCTTGACCTCAGGAATAATGGGGCCACACTTGGGTTCTACGTTCCTGCACAGACGCTGGTCTCTGCTGCGGGCGAGCAAAAGGAGCCCCAAGAGTTTGACCCATTTGTGCTGCCAGATATGGACGTTGAACTCCACAACAAATTCGCAAGTCGACTGGATATGGACACAAGGATGCGCAAGCGGATATACGACATGGTCATCCTCACCGATTGCACTCAGCTAAAGTTCTTGGACGGCCTGCCTGTTGATAGAGACATGATATTGAGGCGTGATGACGTATGGGAAGCACTTGTGCAAAGTGGGATTATCGAGGATGAAGCCGAGCGCTACACAGAAGGATCTGAGCAGTAGGACTTCGAAGATACTCTTGGCTAAGGTGGGACCTGCCTCATTGCTTCACTCTGTATCGGGCCGGAAGGGGGGCCTCCAAAGCCTTTTGCTTTTCTATATTGATCTGGGTGGTGTATTTGGGATGTCGTTTAGACAGTCGGAGTATTGGCAAGAACAGTGTCCACGGGTTTGGCGTTTTGCTTGTAGTTTTCGGTTCATGTAGGAGTTAGAAGGTATCAGGTATTGCATAATATGGTTAAGGTAATGAGAGATGAAAGTTGTGTCTTAAAAATCCTTCATTTGCACTCCAAGCTTTCTTTGACGATGCGTGGTTAGTATTGGTTGTCAACTTGTTTGTCAACGGCTTGATAGTATTTGCATAAGGTAGTCAAGGTAGTCTACTAGGTAGTCAAACCACATCAAGAGCATCAAGACATATCTTACCCGGGGCCCGGGCTATGGAACACAAGCGCAAAGAACTGAACTAAGGATGCTAGACACTAGAATCTAACTACCGGGATCATAATGTGACAATTATGTTGCTAATTATACTTGTAAAGAGACTACACATAGCCAATAGCTATATAGTAGTTACATAGGATGATGTTGCAAGACAGGGCAGTTATATGTGAGATACAGTTATTGCGGCTACCTTATTGACACATCCCGGCTGGAACAGGTGATCCTGGCCCGTGCCGAGGGACCCGCTTCGATGAGGTCAGCGTGGCCCCAAGTGTCAGCCACACAAAAGCAAAGGTGCCATTTGTGGCTGTGCCAGCCGCGTTTCCACTACGGAGTACGAGTCCCTGTTCCCCAAGACCAAAACGTAGGTGGTTGAGCTTTGCATCACTCAACCAGCTACTGCCACCATCCATTAACGTGCTTCACTCTGGGGGCCATCAACATGGCTCCTTCAAAGCAGAGCATGTTCCGCTCGGCGGACATGAGCATGGTGCAATTATATTTATCAAACGAAATCGGTAGAGAATGTGTTACGGCCCTCGGCGAGCTCGGTCTTGTTCAGTTTCGCGATGTACGTGTAGCCCCCTGACTTCGCCCTTCTGCCTGTCCATCCATCACGCCACCTCCTAACATTCAACTATCACCACAGCTCAATGGCGATGTCAGCGCATTCCAGCGGACATTTACCCAGGAAATCAGGAGGCTTGATAATGTCGAACGTCAGCTCCGTAAGGCCAACCCCTCGCTATCGAACTAAGCGTAGACATGCACTAACAAATTAGGCTACTTCCATGTTCAAATGGAAAAGGCCAATATCCCCCTACGACGGCTCGATCTCGATGTCGAAAATCTTGCGGCGCCTACTACCTCCGAGATTGACGAGTTAGCTGAACGCAGCCAAAGCCTCGAGCAACGCATAGCACAGCTTAACGAGAGCTATGAAACGTTGAAGAAACGCGAGGTCCAGTTGACGCAGTGGCGATGGGTTCTACGTGAGGCGGGAGGGTTCTTTGATCGCGCTCACGGTAACGTTGATGAGATTCGAGTTTCTACTGAGGACGACGATGCTCCATTACTCCAAGACGTTGAGCAACACAACCAGGCTAGCGACGTCGAACGCTCATTCTCCGGGATGAATATCGGATTTGTAGCAGGTGTCATCAACCGCGACCGCGTGGCTGCTTTCGAGCGTATCCTGTGGCGGACACTGCGTGGTAACCTTTACATGAACCAGTCCGAGATCCCGGAACCCCTGGTCGACCCGACGAACAACGAGCCCATCCTCAAGAATGTCTTCGTCATCTTCGCCCATGGCAACGAGATTTTGGCCAAGATTCGGAAGATCTCGGAGTCTATGGGAGCAGAGATCTATAGTGTCGATGAGAACACCGACCTGCGTCGCGATCAGATGCACGAAGTTAATGCCCGTCTGAACGACGTCCAAAACGTTCTGTCGAACACCCAAAACACGCTCAATGCCGAGTTGACGCAGATCGCCCAGTCCCTGGCAGCTTGGATGATCCTGATCACCAAAGAGAAGGCTACCTATCAGACTTTAAATCTGTTCTCATTCGACCGACAGCGCCGAACACTCATTGCCGAGGCCTGGTGCCCGTCTAATGACTTGCCCCGTATACGTTCGACCCTCCAAGACGTCACCAACCGAGCGGGCTTGTCCGTCCCATCCATTATCAACGAGATTCGGACGAGCAAGACTCCGCCAACATACCTCAAGACCAATAAGTTTACCGAGGCTTTCCAAACCATCATCAACGCCTACGGCACGGCTACCTACCAGGAGGTCAACCCTGCGCTACCTGCCATTGTCACTTTCCCCTTCCTGTTTGCCGTCATGTTTGGTGATTTTGGACACGCAGTCATCATGCTTTTGGCCGCTGTTGCCATGATCTACTGGGAGAAGCCTCTGAAGAAGGTCACGTTCGAATTGTTCGCCATGATCTATTATGGCCGTTATATTGCTCTCGTCATGGCAGTCTTCTCTCTTTACACCGGTCTCATCTACAACGACGTATTCTCCAAATCCATGACGCTCTTTGACAGTTCCTGGGAATGGGATGTCCCCGAGGGGTGGAAAGAAGGTCAGGCGCTTACTGCCGAACTCAAAGGCGATTACCGTTACCCTTTCGGCCTTGATTGGATGTGGCACGGTACAGACAACGACCTTTTGTTCACCAACAGCTACAAGATGAAGATGTCCATTATTCTCGGTTGGGCTCATATGACCTATTCTCTATGTCTTGCATATTTCAACGCTAGACATTTCAAGAAACCTATCGACATATGGGGTATCTTCCTCCCTGGGATGATCTTCTTCCAGGCTATCTTCGGATACCTGGTGATCTGCATCGTCTATAAATGGTCTGTCGATTGGTACGCTGCAGATAGATCACCTCCCGGTCTATTGAACATGTTGATCTACATGTTCTTGCAGCCCGGTACGATTGACGAGGAGCTATACAGTGGCCAGGCTACCGTTCAAGTCACGCTACTTTTGCTTGCTTTCGTCCAGGTTCCCATCTTGTTGTTCTTGAAGCCATTCTATCTGCGCTGGGAGAACAACAAGGCTCGCGCCAAGGGCTACCGTGGTATAGGAGAACACTCTAGAGTCTCGGCGCTCGATGATGATGAAGGACATACGGGCAATGGAAACGGCCGCCTTAGTATGGATAGCGACGACGGCGAGGGTGTCGCTATGATCGCACACGGCGGGGATGACGACGAGGAGGGCCACGGCGAATTCGAATTCAGCGAGGTCATGATTCACCAGGTTATTCATACCATCGGTAAGCACTAATCTGTTCACTTTCTAGACCATCGGCCACTAACGCTACTTGTTAGAATTCTGCTTGAATTGTGTTTCGCATACTGCATCATACCTTCGTCTCTGGGCTCTATCGCTGGCGCATCAGCAGCTAAGCAGTGTCCTATGGGATATGACACTTGGCCCATCTCTCACCAAAACAGGAATTGTCGGCGTCATCATGATCTTCTTGGCCTTTGGTTTATGGTTCTGTCTCACGTGCGCCATTCTTATTGCTATGGAAGGATGTAGTGCAATGGTAAGTTCCCATCGAAATCGTTTCTCCTGACAGTACGTTGCTAATCATAGTATAGTTGCATTCTCTCCGTCTCCAATGGGTTGAAGCCCAGTCCAAGTACGCCGAGTTTGCGGGCCACATGTTCACTCCCTTTTCCTTTACTACAATGTTAGAAGAAGATGAAGGTTTAGCCGAGTTCAGGGGCTAAGCTGGTGCAGGGTTTTCGTTTTTGTAAGAATACATCTGTATTTTGTGTCTAGTAGATTAGCATCACATCATTCAGTATAATACATTACAACAGGGTTGTGTGGTTTACGTCTGACAATGCTGCCCAACTATGAAGTCTCTTGTGAGAATTACCACCTTCTACTTATTCCTGGTGCTATTCCGGCCGGCGCAATAATCTGTGATGCTGTAGTCAAGGTAGTTATTGCGACGAAGGAAGCAGAAAATTCATAGAAACGGTCGAAGGGCAGGGGAGTTGTCTTCTATACCTAGTTCACGCCAACATATTCAGCACCTAACCTAGGATATAGTCAAGAAAGGGGGGTGGATTCTTGGTTTCAAGCAAGTATGGGGGCAACCAGGAATTCGAGTCTATTAATTTCTATACACTGACCTTGACCAACTTGCTTTGTTCCGTCGTATCTAGGTAGGTAGGTATGTAGATTATTTAGGGACTATAACCTGCACCGCGTCCTGAAATTCTGGGGAGTATCGATACATGTTTATGATCTTAAACCCGGCTCGATCAAAGAGCTCTTTCCACTCTTCCTCGGACCGCTCTTTCGCCGCAAGACAGGTCAACATGGCCATGTCCATCTGGGCAGCTCTCGAAGGGACGCCATAGTCGGACAAGACCATTTCATCGACTAATATAACCGAGTCCTCTGACATGCTAGGCTGGATATTTTGCAGTATCTGCACGCATGCGTCGTCTGTGAAGTCGTGTAGGACGTTGCGCATGTAGTATGCCCTTGCACCTAGTTTCGAGTCGTTCGTCAATCATCAATCCCAGCTATGAAATTGCTTTCCCCTTTTTATTAAAAGAAAAAAGAAAAGGGGGGGGTTAGTGGTTGAATTCGTTTACCTTGTACAGGCTGCTTCTCAAACAAATCATGAACCTGTGCCTCGACACCAAGTTCCCTGAAGCCGGGAAGCGGATCGGAAGCGACTTGGTCTATAACATGCTGTTGTTCCTGCAGGATAACGCGGCCGGGTAAATGGGGACATCTCTGTCGAAAGACGATACATTGCGAACCCATCCCACCGCCCATGTCGACTAAAAGGGGCGTAGACTCATCAGTATCACTATTCGTCTCTGCAAAGTCCATGGCGTCGAGGAAACAGGGCAGTCCTTCCCTCTGCACGGCCATCCAGTTCGAAACGACTCTTGCCAGCTCCGGTCGCGATTGTAGGTATTTCCAGGGAGCCTCGTCTGTGTTGCGACCGATGTGCCAGGCGCAGTGGTTGGGGTCGACTACGTTGTCGTAGTTGATTTCGCTGAGGAGTTGCGGGACGGCGATGAATGCTGGGCTTAGGACTCGGAAGCTGTTTTTTTGTTTTCTCAGTCTTAAGTGCCTAAAAAAAAGTAAAGTGTGACAAAATGGGGGAGGGGGGGGCTGAGCTAAGGTCTAAAGTGAGGTAAAAGGTATTACTGACTAGAAACTCACGCCAGTATCGCAAATTGGCGATGTCAAGTTCTTGGTCGTGATGGTTGGGCCGTATCGATCGGGTCCATGTTGAGCTGCCATGCCCATGGATTGGTAGTATCGAAGAAGTCGATCTATAGGGTATAGATATGGGATTTGAGCGTCAAATTGATCTATCTATCTTGAGTACTAAATTGATTCCATTATGTACGTACTCATCAAGGAAGGGTGAATGTTGGTCTCTTGAGCTAAAGTTTCGTTTGTGACGTGGTTTCCCTCACGTTTAGCTATAGCTTTGAAGATTCCCTTTTCGATGCCGACGTGGGCAAGGGCTGTTTGAAAGGGCTGGTGTTTTTTTTGAATGTTAATAATCTATGTGAAGAAGCCGGGGTTTGTTTTTTTCTTTCTTTTTTCTTTTCCTTACAGCGTTTCCTAGTCTGTGGACGGTATCATGTGGCTCTTCCATGGCCTGGGATAATCTGAGCGCCGCTTGACCCAGACGACGACGGTATGGTTCATCCTCGGGAGATATTCCGCCTTTTACTTTGGATGTGACTTGATCAATTAGATCGATGAGTGAGCTATATGAGGCCATGGCTGGTAGACGGGTAGATCAAACACAGCGTTGCTGCTCTCCTGCGAAACTGGAAACATTCATTCAACGCCTTCTTTTAACAATAAGGCGTTGTGGACGATCCTTATAGCTAGCTATAGGAGAAGTCAGATCAAATCCACTGATAGCCTAGGAGTAAGACGTTACATTTCACGTCAAGTCGATAGGTACTGGATCTTTATTTAGTATAGCAGCATAAAAAGGGGAGGGGTCGATCATGGACACAGAGACATACACGCATAGCCCCCAATGGAACTCTCTGATGCAGGACTCAACCGATAAAGAAGTGTCTTGCGAAGGGGCATTCCTTTGAAAGCTCTGAGTCTCAGGGTTACATCATTCTTTTTTAGCTGACTTTCTGGGTAGGGGCGACTGGTAGATAGGATGGGTTTGGGGTATTTGAAATAGGTAAGCCCGCAGACCTTACCTACCATCTATCTACTTCGGTTTTATTAATCGAGGGAAACTCGTGGTAGATTTCTATTCAGCCGTATTTGGTTTTAGTCAGTGTCACCATCGTTTGTTTATAATACCACCACGATGGTGTTATCATCAGTTCAAGACGTGGACCGAGGACCTTCACTAATAGCTATATATTCGACACAATCTGGACTGGCGTTACTCTTTCTTGCGTTACGGCTTTGGTCCCGTCATCAAATTGGTGGGTATGGTTGGGATGATGCCGTTATAGCATTCACATGGGTATGTTACTTGTTTCTCCTCTTGCCTTTGTAGACTGTCACTGGGCTCATCCGTTTGATTATAATATTTTATCATCATATCTAAACTCCTTCTTCCCGGCAGGTAACCTACGCTGCCTTGACCGTCCTTGTGGCGGTATTGGCGGTCAATGGAGGACTACGGCACATCTGGTTTCTTGATAAACAGCAACTAGACTTTATCATAAAAATGAACTTTGTTACCCGGCCCTTCGGAATCGTCACTGTTGCAAGCGCCAAAATCTCCATCGCCCTTTTAATCCTCAGGATCCTACGAAATAGCACATCAAAAACGATCAGATACGCCCTGTACTCGTCGACAGCGATCAACACCATCATCAGCGCCTTGGACACCATCTTCACATTTGCTCAATGTGACATCCCAGCCGCTCTCTGGGATTCTTCTCTCGCACCACAGGCTCATTGCTGGGAGCCGTATATCAAGGCCAACTTTGCCGTCGTCGCCGCCAGTGTGAATGTCGTCATGGATTTCATACTCGCCCTGATCCCTGCCTTGATAGTGTGGCAATTGCACATGTCCGTTAGCCGGAGGCTGGGCTTGATGGCGTTGTTGGGATGTAGTATCATCTCGGTCATATCAGCGGCAATCAAGACTTCTCAGCTTGCTCGGCCTGTCACGCCCGACTCGGATCTTACCTGGGATTCTTACGGCTTGTATGCCTGGGCCAGCGCCGAGATGTTCGTCTTGCATCTCTGTGCGTCTGCTCCGACGTTTAAGCCCTTGTGGGATAGATATATTCGCAGCAGCACCAAACCTACTCCACAATATCTTGTAAGTAAATATCATAAAAGACCTTGATCTTACTTGACGATATATATATTTATATGACCGGACCCGAAAGCTAATTGTCACATTTTAGGGATATAAGTTATCAGACGTGTCTACTGGACCTACGAAAAGATCTTCTCGTATAGCGAGGACTGTTGGAAGCAACGTCGCTCAGGATTTCCCACCGGGAACTTCTGCAGCTCACAGCTCGCACTCGCATACAGCTTTAATCCCACAAGCATATACCAATCCAAATATTCGAGACAATGGAGGAGAAGAGCAGCAGTGGGAACCCGGCTATCCAATGGTTTAGAACTATCAAGTATGTATGCAGTTATTTCGCATTTGCACATACGTGTACAAGTAGGTAGTTAAAATAAAAAAAGATGTCGAGGGGTCACCTTCCAGCCGTCAAGTAGTAGATTCCATCCGTGTTCATTCTATGTAGGTACATAAGGTTGCTAGCACTGTTCACAGATTTCCGCTCTTCGAAGCCGCACCGCTGCCGCCGAGATAAAGCTATCACGAGCCTTTTTTTTTTGTTTCCCTGGCCCTTGAAGCCTTAATTTTTAAGCTTATGGCTTACTACCTACGTGGCCTACCTACCTTGGGTAGTATTATGCATAGTACTTTAGTTAAGTACATAAGTAGAGAAGTAGGTAGGTGAGTAAGATATATTACCTTATGTATATGGATCGTTGAAGAGGGCGGACTTTGCACCTTCCAGATCTTTAAGAACGTTCGCCAGTTGTGAGCGGCTGGCGATGGGGTTCCGGCACCCCCTGTGTTGGTGGGTACCTAACCTAGGTAATTTCCCGTCGGTGGTTGATCCAACATCTCTCTAAACATGCATCTCTTCCATAAAAAGCATCTTCCATCTTCAACAATCTGTAGGCTAGGCTGTAGTCCAACAGACAGTCACGCGTATGATCATGTAACTCAGATACGTAAACGGCAATGCACTTCATGATCGACAGGCAGGCTGGCCGTATTATTATTCCTTTCTGTGATGAAAATGTTTGGTGCATTAGGCTAAAATGAAATATGCACGACCTGCAAGACTCCAAGACTCCAAAGTCGCAATGATACCACCTACCTGATAGTGTTCAACGTCGTAAAGGATCGCTGGGTAGCAGTGTTCCCAGTCTTGCAGGGGGGTCATAGGGACATGATAAGCTTTTACACAGAGATCAACCCTCCAGTCACTCTACCCTCCTTGACGATGGATATAAATATCCGAAGGATCATATACCAACATATACAACCTTAAGCGACTGTGCACTCACCTTGAAATCGGAGACTAGCCTAAGTGGTCCATCAATTAATAACCCTCCAACAGTTTTACCTAAGAAGAAAGAAAGAGCGAAAGAAGGAAAGGAAAAACCATGTCGAAAAGACAACCCTACCCAGCCGCAGGAAAAGAATACTCCCCCCCGCAAACCGGCATCCTATCCCAGATCCCCGCCTCCTGGGTCCCCTTTGCAGAACTAGCACGTCTCGACCGACCAACAGGGATCTACCTCTTCTACCTACCCCATCTATTCGGCGTCCTATACGCCTCGTGCACTTCCACCCAGAGGATCAATCTCTACGATACCACGTACAAGAGCGTAATCCTTCTCCTCGGCACCGTCTTCTTCCGCGCCGCGGCATGCACGTGGAACGATGCCATGGACGTCGAATACGACCGCCAGGTCCTACGCTGTCGTCTCCGCCCCTTAGCCCGTGGAGCAGTCTCCCCCCTTTCCGCATACGTCTTCACGGGTGTCTTGACCTTGTCGGCGCTTCTCTGTCTCTATGAACTTCCCAGAAATTGCTGGTTTGTGGCCGGTCCGAGTATTTTCCTGCTTTGGTTATATCCTTTCGCGAAACGGTTTACCGATTTCCCGCAGGTTATTTTGGGTGTTCAGGTCGGGATTGGCTTCTTTATGGGCCGGGCTGCCGTTGTTTGGCTTTTCTGGGATTACGATTATCGCGCTCTGACTGCTTTCTATCTCGCGAATATCTGTTGGACTATTGTTTACGATACCGTTTATGCGCAGCAGGATGTCGAGGACGATGCCAAGGCCGGTGTGCGTAGTATAGCGGTGAGGTTTCGTGACAGGACAAAAGGTTTGCTTTGGACTGTGGCGATGGCCCAGGTCGCGCTGTTGCTTGCGAGTGGGTATTGGGAGGGCTTTGGTGGGGGATACATGACGATGTGCTGTGGTGGGGTGTTTTTATCACAGGCGTATATGCTGCTTACGATTGATCTGCGCGATCCGGAGGAGTGCTCGTGGTGGTTTCGGAGAGGGACGTGGTTTGTGGGTTTGTCTATCTGTGGAGGTTTACTGCTAGAGTGTTTGGGTGTACGTTAGGTTAGGCAGTTAGTTAAAGATGATGAGCAAGCAAAATGGTCAGGAGAGGAGGATATATTTTCGTCTTTGGCCTTTTAAAATTTTGTTGTTTTTACATTACATACTTGAGACATACTGAAACTGTCGTTCTAGGATGCCATGCCATATTGAACAACATCCTCGGCATAGCCGAGAACTACTTCAATACAACCCTACTATACCCAATGTCACAGCTAACTAGGATCTGGAAAGTAAAGTCGGATGACTCTAAGTACCATGCAGATGAATCTTCTACTCGACTCAAGTTAAGAATCCAGTCCAAGTCAGAATACATACAGTGTACCGAAAGTTGCATTCCCCTCGCTCAATCAAACTGCCTCCTCGTCCTTCGTCTCAGATAGAGTCAAGATGCTTAAAATTATTGTGATAGGAGGGGGTCTAGCAGGGTTGAGCTCGGCCATTGCCTTCTCTCGATCAGGACATGTCGTGACTTTGCTAGAAGCTCGTGATACGTTCACCGAGGTAATTATTGCTTATCCACCAGATCCTACTACCTAGGTTAACACGGTTAACATACGATTTGATACAGCTTGGCGCAGGAATACAAATGCCCCCAAACGCAACACGGATAATGGAAAGTTGGGGTCTCATGGGAGAGGTTAGGTCTAGGGGGATCCTTCCCAAAATCATGGCCTTCCGCTCTTATCGAGGCCGTGTGCTTCACAATGTCCAGCTACTTCCCGACCTCGAGGCCGCTTTCGGCTCACCTTATGTTTATATTCACCGCAAGGAACTTCTCAATATCCTCGTTGACGAGGCCAGACGGCTAGGCGCAACATTGCAAGTGGATAGGAAAGTTGTTCGGATCGACGTCGCGAACCGAACCATCTACACCGAAAAGGGGGAAACTTTCACCGCAGACTTGATCATCGGGGCCGATGGTGAAAATAGCCTCTGTCGGCAACAACTTCTAGGCATTTCGAATAACACCTTCCACCCGACCAGCAAGCTCGTCTACCGCTTCGTTGTGGACCCGGACATTGCCCACCATGAGCCTCAGTTGCGAGAGCTATTCGACCCGCCCACCATCACCTGCTGGATGGGCCCGTCATCTCACGCAGTGGCCTACGAAATCCCACATAATAACATCGTCAACGTCGCACTTACTTGTCCCGACCCGGTGCCTGGCAGAGTTCAGCTAGGCCCGCGTAAAGCCGATCATGCCGAGTTGAGAACCTTCTTCGCCGATTGGCATTGGGATCCTTTATTCTTGAAACTGATCGATGCGTCTAAGCACATTCTGTATTGGACCTTACTCCAATTACCAGAGGCGAACAGGGTCTGGGTTGATGATACCGTGGTCATCATTGGCGACGCAGCACATGCGATGCCACCTTACCTGTATGTAAGAGTTTGTTCCTTTCGAAAGACTCCAACTAACAAGTGATTATTAAAAAAAAAGGGGTCAAGGCGCAGCTCAGGCCATAGAGGATGCAGCTTTTCTAGAGCATCTTTTCCCCAGTAATACTCGGCCAGACGAAATACCAAGTCTTCTAGCAATATTCTGCGAGCGACGCCAATCGCGAACCCTGTCGATTCGAGAAAAGGCAGATAAGGCAGGGGAAATCCTCCAGATGCACGATGGACCGGATCAAGTGCAACGGGACGGAATCCTAATTGAGGGGGAAGTGACGGAGGGATTTCCCGTCCCATTTGCTGACCCTGCTATGCAGCGCTGGTTATATGATTACGACGTGAAAGAGGACGCTACCGTACTTCAAGTAGGTGGCTACCTAGGTACGTAAATTTTAGTTGGTGCGGGGGAGAATATCCTAAAGTGATCACAGCCTGCTTGATGAAGTGGTTTCGTACTAGAGAAGGAGGGGGTGCAGGTCGCAATTGACAATGTCACACCGACTCCTGAGTAATGGTTTACATGCGGATGTGCATATCAAGTACAAATATCGCAAGGGGGGGGGGGGGGGGGGGGGGGGGGGGGGGGGGGGGGGGGGGGGGGGGGGGGGGGGCGGGGGCGGGCGCGGGGGGCCGGGGGGGGGGCGG